>JABUQX010037297.1:10000-14745 GCA_015478945.1 Trachelipus rathkii | reverse complement strand
TATATTAATATACTAATATCATATAATAGTAGCATATATTACATATAAATATCATATTATATAATATTACATATTGAATATTAAGTTACCAAACATTTATAGAACAGGACTTTCAAAGGTCTGAATAATAAAAAATATAATTACCCATTCATCTCTAATTTACGAAAAGTTTATTTCAAAATGAGTATAACTCAGTAAAAGTCTTATATTATTTCAATCATTATTCATTGAAATATAATGTAATTTAATCTTGCAGTTTCTCTTTCTTTGAATCATGTATAATAATCTTTATTAAGTCATTCTTTTTACGTGCAAACGGTTCCCCGCGAAATGCCTAGCTATACATAGCCCCATTTAATCTTCGTTGAAATAGTTGAACCTTAGCACGTTTTAACATGTCATTCAACCTAAGCCTAACACGACCTATTCAATTGCACAAGATAGCGTTGACTGGCCTATGGAATGTGGAAGCCAGACTTGATTAAGCTGTGGAGACAGTCTGTTGGAAAATGATACAAATGATTTGGCGAGTGATGGAATAATGTCTGTAACTCATTCTCGATTATGTGTTCCCTATCTAATCATTCCAAAATTAAACAAAAGAATTTTCTAATTTCAGATGCGAGGCAAGGTATGAATGTGGAGCTTTAACATGAGAATTCAATTATCCCTCTTAAATATTCGAATGTTAATTTTCTTGTTCTAACTTGGTGCAAAATGCAAAGAAAGGTCGATATATATTGTTTCCGAAAATTTGAAACTCAGAATGAAATGACGAGAATCAAGATAATATAAAGGGCATCTAAACATTACAAAAGCGGCAAATATTTATTTATGTTTTATATTGTTTTTTACGATATGCTAAGCACTAGTTTTCATTCTTAAAGTTATTAGTAGTAACATGGTTAATAAGAAAAAATAGTTCTTTAAGCATTAGTAAGAAAGATTATTAATATTTAAAAGTTATTAGCAAAGATGCTGACCACAATTCTAATTACTCGTCTGATGAATATCCCCTATAGCTCACAAATATACATAATTCGTACAAACATCATTAAATTTAAACAGAAGAAAGCAGACTTCTGCTGATCGATGAAAGCTGACATCGCAGTTCGTGTGCTTGCTTTTCATTGGCATCATATGGAAGAATTTTATTAATGAGAATTTATTTGCTAAAAGGTTTCTAAAATATCCTAGTTGAGTACTTGGCAGACCATTCGTGTTCCGCAATTAACAATAGTATATAGCCCACCAAATTTCTGCGAGAACATTTTTTCCGCAAAAATGTATACAATTATTTCTACTATTCAAGCAGTGTTTCGAAATTCTGGAACAATATAGTCTATTAATATTAAATGAAACCGATCAGGAACAACAATGAAAAAATATGGCTTTAGGGTACTGAGCTCTTATTAACTTCTGAACTCCAATTTTCTTGCCATCATGTGAGTACCCAATCAAACCAAGTCCCAACAAGCTATACTCATATTTTAAATTGATAAATTCTCCGTGTGTAGACAATATATCTCTGTCGATATCTTCAGGCTTTAAGTTTTTAAGAGGATAAGCCCTAAATTCTCACGTTACATGAACCTTATCAACGAACGCGAACACCAATCATACTGTTCTTTCCGCATATGTCTCTCCTCGTCTGCCTTAAACAGAGAGAAATATTCTACAATTGTTTACTTCATAAAATATTGATATATATCAACTTTCCACAGAATAAATATTTTTACAAATTGTTTACTTCTTAAAAAAAATTGAATACTATCCACACTTCTCCACAACCCCCACATATATAAGTTTATTCCTCGACTATCACCTATTGATCAGATGTGCTATCATAGCCTTGTCTCCACTCCCTATTTCAAATGTCCACCAGAACAACATCTCTAGCTTACTCTTAAATTGAGCAAATCAGAAAAATTGACGGTATCTGCAGTGGCTACTCTAATAGCGACATCATAGCATGCAACAAAAATAAAGTAAGAAATTATAGGTGCCAAATTTTTGCCTATTTTTTTTAATTAAATACGCCTGATTTATCAATTTCTGATAGACTAACACGCTTATTTTATATAATTCGTTTAAAAGCGCTCTTACCACAATCTAATAATATTAGATTGTGCTTCTACTGATGCATCTTTATGCCATTCTGAATTGCATGGACTTTAGCACATGAAGCATGTCTTCTTATTTTCTAAACGTTTTACAAAAAGAGACCAAATTATGTCTCTTTTGAACTAGAATGATCAAATAAGCCACACCCAATCTACAAAAACGACTTACCTTTCAATATTTAAATAGCACTAGCAAAAATTGTGCAGATCTAGCTATCATAAAGGAAAGAGTTTTTCCTCTTTAGCATCTTTTAAATTGTAAATACCTGCTGATTTACACGGTTTTGACAATAAGTCAAACTTATCTTAATATTGGTTCCAATTATGTAATTCCAATATCCAGGACATTCCTCTTGGTACACTATATCCCAGGTAGCAACACTACTAAATTATAAATAACAAGATTGGCTTCAATAACACTTGAATTATCATCAACCATTACTAGAACCACCACTAAATGGTTCCGTAGTGTTCAATCCACAAATGAAATTAACTTTATCAATCCAGCCTTTTAATATAACCTATCACTATTTTTCGTATTTACTATTGTCAAGAGATAATAATAAATATTTTTTAACCCACCTCCACTACTTCTTCGGCTTCTCAAGCACACAAGCAGTACCTCTCTTCCCAGGACTATGCAAATTTTTTTCCATTAACAGTCCTCAATATATCATCGTATATTCATTAAGATGTAAGCAAATAAAAACTATTATATTTTATAGTCTAATGCCTAGTTTTAAAAAAAAAATACAACAATCAAATTATTTTCAAACGTCTACGATTCTTCTGATTGGCAACAACGAATCATGGAATGAGTATACATAGCGAGTACAAGTCCTCTGCGCCAGTTAGACATGCCCTCCCCTACATTTCCACCCACAAAGTATCTCAAGATAACAAAAATAGGCTATTTCGTGTTAATATAGATAACTAATATATATATATATAATATATAAAATATTATAAATATATAATATATATATAATATATTATATATAATATATAATAATAGTATATAATTATATATATAATATATAATATTAATAATATAATGGTATCTAAATATTATCTTAAAAAAAAAAACATTTCTCTATTTCACTTGTATGGTGGGGCCATGGCCCTACCCTGCCCCCCATAACGGCGCCCAGTATATAAATATATATATATGTTTAAATTTAGACTATAAATAAATATATCTATTATAAATATTTATTTTATAGATTCCATGACTATGGATTCGTTAGGAATTTTCATTTAGGTGGAAAATGGTTCGTTATATATATATATAATATAAACAATATGTTTAATCTGTATTAAAATAAATATATAAATATAGACTATATATAAAAATATCATATATAATAAAATATTATATAATATAGATTATAAAATATAAAATATGAACCTGATATACGATGAAAAAGTCTGCTGAAGCTGCATCACGGAACGGACCTGATAAATAAAAAATTCACAATCATCTATGAACATCAATAATGTTCTAGGGGCGAAAATTATTTTTTAAATTGTCTAAGGGCCGAAATCTAGTTAGTAGTAGGTTAAGTTAGTCTAGGTTATAGGCTAATTAGGTAATAGTCAGGTCAGGTCAGGTCAGATCAGGAAATAAATTTCATTGCGACACTACAACATGTGTTTATCTGTTTTAAAGCCAACCTGTTTAAATTTTTTTGATCCAGCCCCTTCCGGTGGCTTAAAAAATAAAGCAAATGTTTAAATTTAGACTCTATATAAAAATATATTTTATAATATAACGATATAACATATTATATTTATTTAAGTTCTATCTCAAATATTTTAAAATAATTTTGCTTGTTTTTATTACCTTTCGATGTCATAGCCAAAAATGTAAACCCAGAAAGAAGGAACAAACTGCAAAAGAAATTATTAAAAATGACAACATGACCACAAAATTTCTTTACAAATATAACACGAGATAAATTTTTTTTTTTATAAAACATAAAGTAGGAATGGAATTCCTTTTGGAATAAATCAAAGTTTAATTGTTTCTTTAGACTCCAAAATTGACCAACGGTTACCTTACTTCATGAAAAATTAACAATATTTTATGCCTAATGAATTTTTAAAGTAAATGTAAAAATACCAGTGTTGATCTGATTTAAATCAGAAACATCGGAGCTGATTTCAGGGATCGGAGTTTTTGTAATTTAATTTTACCTAGAAGGGACCGGAAATAATTGTCTCAGAGCTCTGCGAGACTCCCATGCATGGAAATTAGAGTTATTAAAATCTGTTATCTGCTAAGCTTGCAAATGTTAATTCACTCGCGAACATTAGATTACTCAACCTTGCCACCCCCCCCCTAAATGAAACTCCGCCTAACGCCATTATATATATGATATATATATATATATAGTATATATATATAATCATATATATATATATATATATATATATATATATATATATATATATATATAAATATATATATTAATATAATATATATATATATATATATTATAAAATCTTTATCTGCTAAGCGCTTAGCAAATGTGTAATTCACCTCGCGAACTATTGATATTGTAATAAAAGAATGGTATCAATTGGTGGGAATGCTGCGTCAAATTTTAGTAACGGAAAAAT
>JABUQX010037297.1:0-5000 GCA_015478945.1 Trachelipus rathkii | reverse complement strand
ATAATATATATAATATATAGTATATATATATATTAGACCGGCCCCAGGCTTATAGGAGAAAAAAAATAATTTGTTTTATAAGTCTCATTGACTCAAAATGTGAGGCTCGATGAGAAAACATTATTTACAAAACTTCAGCATGATTCATAAAGCTTAAATGGTGCCGCCAGATTTTGAAATGTAAGTTTTTATAGTTTGTTTAGATCAACCCAGATGGGACTATAAAGATGCGTCTTTATTTTAATGGGATTTCCGCGTAGACTTTCTAACAATTTATTCAATAATGATTTAAATGTTCTACTGTGTTCTGTTATTATTTTATTACTTGTCAATTTTTTTTTAATTCAGATTTGTTCCTTTAGGGAAATTTTCCTGTGAGATTCAATGGACTTGAAGGTAAATGATTGCAATTGTTCGTTCATTTTGTAATGGTAGTGTTGTGTTTGAGTGTGCTTTGAAGAGATGTCAACAACTTTCGTGGTTGTGCAGTTCACGTACTCGCTATAGAATTTACAAATTTTTTAACGGCGATGTATATTCCTCTAAAGTTCGTGTCATTTTGTAGGATCGTTTTTAGAGGAGAAGCGTGAGAGGTAGCGCTAAAGTTGTAGAAAAGACGAAAGACTGAGTCTGGAAACAAAATTCTGTGCGATGTTTTTTATCATGGTTGACGTGGTTTTCGTTATCATTTAAGTACGTATCGTTAAACTTGGATGTAGTGTGAAAGCTGGTGTCTGCGACATGGCGCGGTGCAACATTCTTGAATTTCAAATTTGTTAGATAATATTATTCAAAGGATGAGCAAAGTGGAAGTACGGAGGCGTCTCGGCTTAAATACCATAAATGCAGAGCGTGAGAGCACGCCTTGTGATACTGAGTGGCAGACTCGTGGAGGAGTCGATCATCAGATTCAAAGTTGTTGCAAGTATTTTTAAATCTACTGCGTGTGCGTACGGAGAAGGAGGTTAGAGGAGGCTGAAAGCGCGAGGATGTGATGGAGCACTAATAACGGACAGCAATTGTGACAGAGTGTTGTGATTTGTCACCCTCTTCCTCTTAGCGGTAACTTAATGGCCCCTAAATGAGTACAATTGAATTGGAATATTACGCGTGCGCAGTCCATGTGGCTCAATGGCAGTGCACTGGTGCCGGAACTGAGAACCCAGTGTTCCAGGGACTCCTATGAGGTAAAGAAATTGTTATTCTAGGAAGTTTCTCGGTATCTGACCTAGGGGTGAGAGAACTTTCTGGCGAGCCTGGAGTCTTGTAGAGATGATGTCCATATTTCAGTCATTCCAAAAGTTATTGTGTCTACCCACGTTTCATAGATTATTTTATTTATGTCCTTCCAAATCTGCTTAAATCGTTCATGGTAATAATGGAATAATCTGGACCTTTAGATATAAGCATGATCCAAAGACATCAGATATAATTGATTTTCTCTTAAATTGATGTCCGAACAGATGGGTAAGTTGAAAGTAATAGTTTTGTAAATGGGTAGTTTCAATTGGATACTAAGCACCATTTTTTGGTTTGCAGTGTTAAGACACCTGTGGTATCAAAACACAAGCTAATAAGCATCTTTTTGCCAAAGATCTCATCTTGTAGCAGATTAAGTTACAGATTGAAAGATTTGTCCTGTTCCTTTAGGCAACTTTAGGTCACAGCCGAAGAGCTAATATGACCTCCTGCAGGATTAGGCTGGAAAAGGTAATTGAACCTATCTACCCTTTCAGTTTCGCAGTAAATATCAGTTAGACTTTTCATCCCGTGTGTACTGTAAGAGATGTCTCCTGTGGGTAAAGGATGCTTAATATCTCAAAAAAGTTTCTTCCGTACGTCTTTTCTTTTTCGTTGTAAACGTGCTTCTGCCATAGACCACTCAGTCAGATAGTTCTTTGGTCCTAGAGAAGAACAGTGCAGAAAGGACCATCATTGGCTTACGATCGCATCAATTTGGTTCGTATGCTGAAAGGCCATAGGGCGTGAGCGGGTTCAGGTGAAATAATTATGATATATTAGTTGTTTTTAGTTTTTTCAAGTGAGACTCCAATTTCTGGTTGCCCAATCACTACCTGCTTGCAGACTTTATATAGATTGTTCTCTCTGTCGATTGTTTTATTGCAAATGAATGGTCTGGGATCTAAAGTTTCATCTACTGCTATCTACTTTCAAATTCACAGCGGAGTGATTTCTTTCTGCGGAGAGATAGTGTCTTCTCTCGAGTGCATTTTCTTCATTAATCGCTTGTGGTCTGCGTTTTTTCTCTTTGTTTGCTGAACGGAAGTTTCTTATCAAACACCACTTACATATCCTCATTCTTCCGCTTTCTGTTCCTTGAGCTTGGCCCAAAAATTTTAAGTGGTTGTCATTCTTTACAGGATTGGATACTTCATTTCAGAGTGCATTAGGAATGATGCAATATCATGATGAGAAGATCATGTTAAGGCAAGTGTTGTGGGGAAATTGTATGTACTTAATCAAGTTTGTGATGTTTGTCTTTTTCGTTCGATTTTGAATTTTGAAGGACTCTTTAATAGGGTTGCATGAGCTCTCTCAGGATTTGCGTGATTAGATGCTGTCTTGGCTTTGATTGCAATTTTACATCATGCCCAAATGTGGAATATTCTGGAAACTATATTTGGAAAGCCTCTCATTCAATAGTTCTATTGATGCTTTGTTAGTAGATTAGTAGAATAGCGAGTCGCAGATAGCATCTATTCGATTTAGATGTAGCTTTGCTTACTAATTTTGATTGATAGTATGTCCAAGCAACCATAGTTTGCTGTCTTTCTTGTTTTTATGAAGAAGACATAGTTGAATACAATATCTATATACCAATAAATGTTGAAGTATTAAAATCGAGATAATAAACAAAAGTATTGTGAAAGTAAAAATAATAACACTACAAGCGTATTCAAGAAACTGCAGACTAAAGGAAACTTCAACCTGCTAGGGCAACCCCAGAAACACTGAATAACATTACATTCAGAGCCAGTGACTCTTTGGGCCAAAATAGTGATGGTGAAGTAGTTAACCTTTTTAAAATTGCATAATTTTAATATCTTGACTTTATACACAGTCTTACAATTTCAGATTATGAGAGTTCAATTTTTATATTTATATTTCTTGAAAAGAAATTAGTAGTATTTTTAAAGCAAAATAGCGAAATATAATAAAAAATTTGTATAATTACCAATATGCAAATAGGCAATTCACTACTCAAACTTCCGCCACCTGGCGGCAGCACTAAAACGTATTCAATTAAGCTGATATTTTGCACGGAGCATTTCTATATCCAACCTCACAATTTCCAATGTTGAAAGTTTAACTTCTATGAGAAATTTATTTTTGGGCCAGTCTAATATTATAATATATATATATAATATATTATATATACTATATATATATATAATATATATAATAAGTGTGTTATATATATATAGTAATACTATATATATATATATATATATATATTAATATAATATATATTATATATATATATATATATATATATATAAAATATATATATATATATATATTATATATTATATATATATATTATATATATATATATATATATATTATATATATAAATTATATATGTTTCATATATATATATTAGATATATATAGTATATATATATAATATAATATTATAAATATTTTATATAATTTTAAATAATACTAATAATATATATATATATATATATATATATATATAATGTATGGATGAGCGAAGAGAGGGTAGAGGAAGACTAGACTCAATGCTTGTGGTATTGAACGAAACACAGTGTTGTTTTCCCGAGGGACCAGCACTGATGAACTTTGCATTTCTCGCACATGGCACTTGTCTTGAGTTTAATGCAAAGTTTGCATTGTTTCCTGTCCTTGGTAAACATTGGCCAGTGAGACACGTTGTCATACCTGACAGACTCTGCAGGAGCATATTCGCGGTTTGGTCTTGGGTTTCTCTTTTCTTCCTTGGCTCCTGCCCTAGCTCCTACCCTGGCTCCAGCTCTGGCCTCCACTCTGGTAGTGCTCGGTCTTCCTCTTGGGGTACCAGCTAACCTTAGAGTTTCAGTAAACTTTTCTGCACCTCGATCTGACAATCGACAAATGGCAAAAGTTTTCCTGCTCTGCTTTCTGCTCTCATGCACCCTCCTGCTACAAACAGCCAGGCATTACAATGCAAAGTCTAGCAGAATTAATTGAAGTTGATCCGTATTAGCTCGATGAGCATATCTGCGATCAACTTCGCCCCATGTAACTTAGTTATATTCGCTGACAGCAAATGCTCTCGATCTCAATATTTCTGGTGTGGTCCTTTGAATCCACCAGGACACTCTAGTCGTGGGTTCAACACACACGCAGGACAGGAATGAGAAGGGGGGTTTCACGATTTGGTGTTTTGGGCTTCTGCTTTTTTTCCTGGCTCTGCCCTAGCTCCCTACCCTGGCTTCCAGCTCTGGCCTCCCATCTGGGTACGTGCGTCGGTTCTTCCTCTTCGGTGTATACTAGCTTTAAGTTTAGTAAACCTTCTGCCACCTCGATCTTGAAATCGACAAATGGCATAAAGTTTTTCCTGCTCTCTTTGCTCTCATGCACCCTCCGGTACAACAGCCAGGCATTGACAATGCAAAGGTCTAGCAAATAATTGAAGTTGATCCGGTATAGCTCGATGAGCATATCTGGCAGATCAACTCCGCCCATGTACTTATTATATTCCTGTACAGCAAATGGTCTCTCGATCTCCATATATTTGTGTTCCTTTGAATCCCACCAGCGACACTTATCGTGGGGTTCAACACAAGCAGGGACAGGATGAGAAGGGGGTTCGTCATTCTCAGTGTCTTGCCCATCATAGACTTCTAAGACATTGCATTTCTGCAAAGATGTTAAGATATTTGCTGCCTCATCATCAGACATGGCCGATGCAGCTGGCCATCCGTAGTAGTCTTCGTCGTCATCAGAGAACTGAAGATCATCCTTTGATTCATC
>JABUQX010037296.1:25000-28641 GCA_015478945.1 Trachelipus rathkii | reverse complement strand
AACAAAGAATTTATTATTTAACTGTTAATACTTTTTTTGTTTATAAATTTTTTTATAACTATCAAGTTTTAAAATAAACTTTTACTAAAATTTTTATGAAATTTTTTATTAAAAACATATTATTTTACGTACCTTAAAGCAATAAAATGCAGAAATCAGTAAGGCCAGCCCCTAACACCCCTCTACATCAAGCTATGCCACGTTTGTTCTATTGACTTACTGCTTGACTTACTGCTTTACTTCATCTTTAGCCATGTAATATGTATAAAATAACAAAATAAGTTTTTCTCTGCTAACATAACATGTATTTTATTTAAAATCATTCTAAGTTTTTATTTAAAAATAACCATTATTCACTTACATTTACAAAATAAAATATCGATGTTAAAAAAAATAACCCGATTTTTTAACATAGATTCGGATTTTTATTTTTATCATTATCTACTCATTATTCATCTCATGTTACACTTGACAATCCATCACGAGAAAACACAACTACCCTCACTCCTTACAGATACGAAAATGAGCTCTCTCTGTAAAATGTGTTTGAAATAACTACTTTAGGTCAAATTTAGATAATCCTTTTTGTAAACCCGGGGCGAATTAAGCCCTGAGGATTCCAGTCAAAATATATTTCAACTGACCTTTTTCTGTAAATGTGGTGCACATAACTACGTTTAGGCCTAAATTTAGGCATAATTAGGAAAGCCTTTTTGTAGAACCGGGCTAATTTTAAAATCCTATACCAGTCAACAAAGGTATTCCGTATAGACAAGAATCATTGTTATTATTATTTTTTATAAATATATTCTCCAACTCCTGAATTTTTCTGACTCTCTAAGATCTTTCTAGCCTGGTAAAAAGGAAACGTTGTCTTTACTGGCCATTTGGTCGGAGTAAACCTTATCTCTATATGACCTCGTAGAAGTGATTGGTCGAGAATTATTTTATCGTCTTTTGAAAATTAAATTTGTTCTTTAAACTTGTATTTGAAAGCAGGTGTGTGTTTTATTTATCTTTTAGACCAAACTCATTTTAAATCATAGTCATTTTAGCTGTTAAGCGGTCCACAAGTTATCTGATTTGTATAAAAGTGTTTTATTTTTACTAGGTGTATATCATATTTTTATAAATACTTACATTGAGGAATAATTATTATTTTCTAGAATAGATAATAATAATTTCACTAGTTCATGCTAACCACCAGGGCTCAGCAAGCCCCCTCCCCGCAAAGGATGGAGGCCCCGCACCCGCTGTTTGCGTCGCCGCCGGCGTCCGCCCGCCGCGTGTGCCGCAGGCGCAATATTTCCGCGTTCCCGCCCGCGGCGTGCGCCCGCAGGCGCAATATTCCCGCGCGAATTATTATTTAGAACACACATACACACAAACGCACACATACACACACACACAACACACACACACCACACACACATCAACATCATCGCACACCTCACTTAACCACATATAACGGTATTATTTTATTAAACATTTTATTTTTTTAAATTTTATTTTATCTTAGTGTTTTTACTTCCATGCCTATTGTTATTATAATTTAGAACACACATACAACACACACGGCACACATACCACAGCACAAACACCACAACACAACCACTCTACAACGCACAACGTCATTACCATATAGCGGTATAATTTATTTAAAACTTTTTATTTTATTTTTTATTAATACCTTAGTGTTATTTACTTTCAGCCTATTGTTATTATTAATTTAGAACACACATGCACGCACTCACACACACACACACCGACCACCCACACACAAATACACACGCACACACACACCACATACGCACCCCCCCACTCGATATTTTGATCCCTCAACTTTGATGCCTCAGCTTTTGAAGCCTCAACTTTGATGCCTCAAGTTTGATGCCTCAACTTTGATGCCTCAGCTTTTGATGCCTCAACTTTGATCCCTCTCAGCTTTTGATGCCCGCAGCTTTGATGCCTTGCAACTTTTAATAACTTAGCTTTGGGTACCTCAGCTTAGTGGTTATCTTGAATGATCTCATCATCTTTGATGGCCGTTCCTCTTGATACACCTATATTGATGAATTCAGCCTTATAAGCAGTTACACTTACCATAGACACTTACACTTAACACTTATACACACATACACTATATTCTCTTTATTCACACATACGCACATACACATAGACACGTTACGGTTCACCCATAGACACTTACACTCACCCGCACACACAATAATTATATTATATATATATAATATATATATATATATTATATATAATATATATATTATTATATATTATATATATATATATTATATATATATATATATATATATATATTTCATATTCGCGCATAATATGGCGCCTGCGGGCGCACGCGCGGGGCGGGAACGCGGGAATATTGCGCCTGCGGGCCCACGCGGCGGGCGGGGGGACGCGGCGGGACGCCCCAGCGGGTGCGGGGTTGGCTGCTTTTGCGGGTGGGCTCATGCTGAGGCCTGGTGGTTAGCTTATGAACGAGGAATAATTATTATCTATTCTAGTGGAATTAATAATTATTCCTCAACAATGTAGGTATTTATTATAAATATGATATACATTTAGTAAAAAAATAAAACACTTTTAATACAAATCAGATAACTTTTGCACGCTTAACAGCAAAAATGACTATGATTTAAAAATGAGTTTGGGTCTAAAAGATAATAAAACACACACCTGCTCAAATACAAGTTTAAATTACATACCTTAAAACCAAAAAGACGATAAAATAATCCTCGACCAATCACATACGAGGTCATATAGAGATAAGGATTACCCGACCAATCACCAGTAAGGAAAACATTTCCTTTTTTCCCTTGCTTAAAAAGGAATTTACCGATCCAGTCATGTTCAGTGGAATATATTTATAAAAAATACATAAACAATGATTCTTGGTCTTATCGGGCAATTACCCTTTTGACCCTGGTAAATTTAGGAATTTAAAATGTTAGCCCGTCCACAAAAAGGCTTATCCTATAAATTTATGCCTAAATTTAGGCCAACGTAGTTATTGCACCAGCATTTTTAAAAACCACAGAAAAAGGTCAGTTTTGAACTATATTTGACCTGGAATTAGGCTTAATTCGCCCCGGTTACAAAAAGGATTATCCCTAATTTAGACCTAAAGTAGTTAATTCAACACATTTTACAGAGAGAGGTCAGTTTCGTACTGTAAGGAGTGAGGGGTAGTTGTGTTTTCTCGTGATGGATTGTCAATGTACATAGATAATAATAATAATAATAAGAAAACACACGAATTAATTTAAAAAACTTATGAAATTTTTTTATTAACATCCGAGTGAAATAATATAAATGTAAGTGAATTAATTGTTATTTTTAAAATAAAAACTTATGAATGATTTTAATAAAATTACATGTTATGGTTAGCAGAGAGAACTTATTTTTTTTGTTATTTTATACTTATTACATGGCTAAAGATGATGTAAGCAGTAAGTGTCAATAGAACAAACGTGGCATAGCTTGAATGTAGAGGGGTGCTAGGGGCTGGCCTTACTGGATTTACTGATTTATTGCTTTAAGGTACGTAAACATATATGTTTTTAATAAAATTTCATAAAATTTTAGTAAAAGTTATTTTTAAAACTTGA
>JABUQX010037296.1:0-5000 GCA_015478945.1 Trachelipus rathkii | reverse complement strand
TGGTTTTATTTTTTTTCCCCTTTTCTTACGCAATCCTCATATGAAGGCGAAGTGTGTCTTCGTGTGTTTGCTCGCAACGGAGCAGTAAGTGAGTGGCGGTGGGTTTTGGACTGTGTTTGAACATTTACTATTATCATCTCCGGTCACAAAAACACATTCACTTATGTCTCGCATCATAAAAGTGCTTTGCTCTGCCAAGGGCTATACCATTCTTCTCTCAGTATACGCAAGTGCATTTTCGCTGTTATCTGACAAGACTTAGGTTCACACTTTTTTGCTTTCTGTCTCTCCGCGGATTGTGCACGTCGAACGATACGCATTGGGACCCGAAATATTCGTGTGCGACGTCTGCAATTTTCACGCTGTCTACTGCTCGCGGACATGATGCCAGGACCGAGTCTTCAAAACTACTCGAAGGTCTTTTCTTTTCTATTCTCGTTATTGTCTACTCACATAAAATAACTCACGCCAATCCAAATAACTCTAATATACTAGTTCTATTTCTCTATTTTATTGATTCTCTCTCTCACACCTAACCGGGCTCAAAGAATGGTCCTATTGGAACGCTCAGTATAGTAGATCTAGTTCGCATTATTGCAGAGACCTAGGTCCACACAATATCTAAATCAGGATAACGGAGTGAACTAGTCTCTCATCTCTTGTAAGGGCTCTAGAGCGCACTGTTGAGATCGCACTTTACAGGTCCGACAGACGATTAACATGCACACGCAGGCCCTTGTGCCATTCACATTCCTACTAGCCCTCTGCATCATCCGCTCACGCCATTTATAATTGCGGAATTAGCCTCAATAGCGTGAAGTAATTTTAATGGTATTCTCAGAGCTTTTTGCGGTCGTGCCTTTTAGCGCTATCTCATATCATCATCAAACCTAGCCACTACTGATCCTCGATCTCTCGCGACTATCGAAAGCGCGATAAACCTACTTCCTTACTACTGCGGCGTAAAGCTATTTCCGTATCTTTTAACACTACCAAATCTCTCTACTAGTTCGCTCTCAAATACTGTTAGTTTGGGCCAGAGCGCTCTAACAAACGATATGCGAGCGATGGGTATATGATAGGGTAGTGCGAAATCCTGCTCCACTTCATCAATTCATCCATAGTTTATACTCTTCTTATTCCCTCTGTCACCAGAATACTTCGTATATTATCATTACATTCATTGCTGATTTATACCATTCATATCACCATATACAGATTGGTGAATTGCCAAGGAACATACCATACAGTACCTGTCTCGCAGTCGGCATATGTGAATATCAACTTTTCGTACCTTTCGTTTATCTCTCATACGTCACACGCTTCACTATCGTTATTAGTGTGGTGTTCATTCCTCTACTTCAGCACTTCTACCTCGCATACCATGATTCACTAGTCTGCGCAATTATTCTCACTTGATTAGTATTCTTTATTATATAGCTGTGTGAGCGGACTTCCGATAAATCGCCTTAGGTAGAATATTCTTTCTATACTCTTCTTATATCGGCGATTATTCACTTATGTGTGCGCAATTACGGTTAGTGTGTCACAACATTGCGTATCACACACTGATTAGAGCAAGCCATAGTTGTCTGTTCCAGTAGTGGATCTATCGACTATTCAAGACGTCAACTCTAATCGACGAAGTGTAATTCTGACTTAACTATACTCTTCTCTGATCACACAGTCGCATACAGCCTGAGTTACCCTATAATACTTACGTTACATTTTGTCCCGTTTCGCTCTCTAGCACAGGTACTTCCATAATTGTCTTCATCCTCGGACACTTTATAAGGCCACAGCCAGTTGACAGATCGCTTGCTGTTTGCATTTCTTCCCTCTGCAGGAATCAATAAGAATAAGAGGCAAGGTTACCGATATCGTGAAGCTGTGATGTAGAGGTAAAGAGGATTATAAAATATATGAACTAATAAATAATTTGAAATAAATGATATAAATCGAGATATTAAAGAGAAGGACTAAAATAAGTATATACTGTCATTATGTCACTAAAGGAATCACCATACTGAGGGTCAAGTTCAACACTGGGCCTGGATAATGTATATATTATTTTATATATATGAGGTATGAACGCATCAATATATAAGCTTAATAATTGATTTACTTAATGCTCTCTACGTTATATATCTTTCTTTAGCTGTTTCTTAATCGCAGTGCTGACAACACTGCAATATATCTAGAGAAAATCGATAGTCTCTTGTGGGGAGAGAGAATGGTAGAAGATTTGGGGGTGTGTTTAACATAAGATATGGTTGAAAATATAGATCTGATAATAGATAATAGAGAGTAAGGTTATTATGAGGACGGTTGGATCAGTGTCCTCTCTAGGTATATATATATATGTATGAAGTTATTGCTATATAGAATTGGTGAGCAGTATGGAAACAATAGTGACTGAGTTATTAAATATTTGGTATTAATTAATTATATTGTAGACGAAATGGGACGGGCTGGTTTTCGTAGTTTGGTATTGGTGTATTGAAGATGAAGGAAAGCGAGGTGTGTGCTACAATATAATTCTATGGTAGGATGTAAGAACTTGTCTATGGTGCGCTTGTCTTGGAGCGTGGATTGAGTTATTTGTTACCTTAGTATATATATAGTTAATATGTATATATATGATAGTAAGACTTTGGTCTGGTGTAAGATGATAGTATCTTAAATAAGTACATAACTAGTGTTCGATGGACTCATATACTTAGGGGGTATATACGTGTATAGTGTGTTAGAGAAGGAATTGATTAAATAGAAGTGTATAATTGAACGTATATTACAAGAGTTGTATATATTGATATACGGTATAAAAAAAGCTTAAGCGATAGTTGATGAATAATGAAAGTTGTTTAGTACAACATTAGGTCATTGTTGGAAAGATCAATTGTAGTATTGAGATATAGTCTCTAGTGTTTGTTATAAATAGGGGTATATTGTATTAAGTGGTGCTAAGGTGATGTTTGGGGTAAATCGATATGGCTAGGTAGAGCGATATAATGAAATAAATAGTGGATTGATAGTACCGTACATAAAGTAATAAAGTTGTTCTTTGAGTAGGATGAAATAATTGTAGGTATTTGGCTATATAGGTGCTAGATTAAAAGCTTGATACAATAATAAGGTAGTTAAATTGGAGCCATAGTGGTGTGTTTTTCTTGTGTACTCTCATTGGTTGTATTAGCGGGACTGACTTCAAATGACCAAGTAAAGACCAAAATTGAGTGACGAATATTCATATAAATTCTTTAGATGTCTTTAATAAATGATAGTGGTGATCACAACGTATCATCTTGTTTTTTAAGCGCAGTCCCTCATAGTTGAGACTCAGCGGTTTGGATTTTGTGATGCAGTCGAAGTATCCAATTAATATATGTATCATAAAAAGTGAGTAGTTTTTTAGTTAAGGTATAGGGTGCATATCTTTTTCTGGACTTGTTTCAGTAATTTTTCTCTATCTTTTCTTGTTTACTTACGTACTAACGATTTAATAGCACCTATTAATCACCCCTCACTAAGTCTTAGTGATAGAAAAAAAGGTTTGAGTTATGTAATTGATTAGTTTAGGTATTATATATTATATAATACTATATTATATTTATATATAATGATATATATTATTATATTATATATATAATAATTATATATATATTTATATATATTTATATTATATATAAATTATAGATATATTATATATATATCATATAATATATATATATATATATATATATATTTAATAATAATATATATTAATATATATACTAGGTATATATATTATATATCTATAATTATGTATATTTTGATTCCTTTTGGTACATATTTCTCACTATTTAATTTATACTATGATATATAAATATATTATATTATATATATATAATTATATATTATTTTATATATTATTATACTTATTATTATATTATTATTTATATATTTATATATTAATATTAATTATTAATATATATATATATTTACTATATATATATAATATATTATTAATTATTATATATTAATTTAATATATATAATTATAGTAATATATATTAGATACATACTTTTATAATCAATTTAATAAAAATAATGATATATCTGGATAATTTATGTAATAGAATACATTTTATAAAATAATTATACTAAATTACTATTAAGGATAATGATATATATATAAAGAATAATAATTAATAATAATAATTATTTTGGTGACTCAAGTTAAATAATTGCAAAAGAACTTGCAAGTACCAGTATCATATATATTTGTACTACATAAATACATAAAAGCTTACAAGTATCAAAGTAACATAGTATATACTCAAGTACTAAGTGTAGTTATTAGATACTGCAGTACAAGTACAGTTAACATATAAGTACCTCTCTCAATATAATTGATACTTTAGGTCATAGTACATAAGTTAACAGTTTACTTATATGTAAGCTTGAACCTATATAATAATAAACCCTGATTAATCTCCAGATTACTGATAATTTATTTTTTATAATATTATTTTATACTTTTCTAATTAGAAGGACTAAATCTATTGTAGGGGATAATAATTGATTTTAATATGTATTATTAATTAAATATTATAATATATAATATAATATAAATATTATATATTATATTATATATATATAATAGATAATTAATAATTATAATAATATAATATAATTATTAAATATTAATATAAAATTAATAATAATATAATGATAATCATAATATTATTATAATTAAATAATAATATATAAATTATTATAATATAAATTAAATATAATAATATATTAATAATAATATATATAAATTACCCTTAACATATTTCATTTAAGCATTATATATTAATTAAATTAAATTAATTAATTAATATAATATAATATATAAAATAATATTAAGTAGAATTTCAATATACTAACGCCTTTTTGATTTATTAAATAGATTTTATAGTATTTTATTTTTACTCATACAAGTGTTGCCTGATGAATGTCATTTTGATTTGTGCT
>JABUQX010037295.1:45000-64856 GCA_015478945.1 Trachelipus rathkii | reverse complement strand
GGTGTTCTTAAGGCATCTGCTGAATTAATAGCTCTCTCTCTTCACCGGCTCAAATCTCTAGTCCTGCTGGAGAACTCGAATTGGCCCTCTTGCTATACTACTGATGATGTACAAAGCCGCACTCTCACTCATACCAATTCCCGATCGGGACACTTCTCAGGACTCTCTAATCTACAGTAATTTTTTTAATTTTTCTCTGCCCATTCTTGATCCCAGACTTAGGCATTATGAGTCACCCATACATTGCTCCAACTAATAGTAAAGGTATAGAACAGATCCTTACTTCCAATGATAGACAAAGTTTCAAACCTGTGATTATACAGTCCATGTCTGCTTTATTTAACGAATTTTTATTTGACTCCCAATTGTTGTTGGACTTTTCTATCACCAGTTTGGAAAGAGCTACAAGCTGGAGCGAAAAGATATGTCCATTGGACTTCCAAATTAAGCTGCTCCTCGTTCCTGCAGTTTCCTGCGGGATATAGCATCTTTTCGGGATCGCCCTCAGCAGCTCGTCCACATATATTTCTCTACTGATTTAAAACTTGGGAGTGCCTGATACCGGTACTCGACCAATTTCCTTCTATTACCGGAGATATATAAATAATCCGAGGACCCAGATCGGTATATCTGCCCAAATTACATAGATTATTCACGTTAAAAATTGACTTCAAGTATGTATACGAAACATGTTCGATCTCTTGGTTTTCACTTAAAGCTGCATTAAGATCTGCAAACCCGCAATCAGTGATTCTCCAGCTATGTTCTTGCCACTCATGCGGAGACTTGCGACACAGAATTCACATGCCCCATCCACCAATTGGCCAAACACATCTCTCAATTTAATATTAAGGGAGATAAAGAATACAACATAAAGGTTTCCTCACGTTTAAATAGTATTGTATTACAGCCTTGCCTAATTTATAGATCGACATCTTACACCAGACACTTACCTCTCTGAATTTCCCACATGACAGTGTCTAACACTAGATGGAGTTCCATCCACACCATAGGCCTAAACTACTTGCATACACAAAAATATGCCAATTCCTAAGCAACCAACAGAATCATTACACATTAATGAATGAACAACGACCAAATATCCACTTACCAATCCAAATAGAAGTAATAATCAATAAAAAAGAACATTAACTTGGTCAACGGTCGTATATCCCTCCATCCCATCTGTTCCACTTGCCTCGGGATTAGTCTCAGCCTCTCCGCGTTAACTCAATATCAATAATTTGATAATAATATAATAATATAATAATATAACAGCTAGGCAATCGAAGGGACTGGCCAGCTTTACGCGAGATTGTAATTAGTGCAAATAACTAATTCCTTCCGAGAAATAACTGATTTTCATCTACATTGACAAGCATACAACCACTACATAAAACGTATTCTAATACATTCAAAAAATACATCCCCAAGGCTTTTGCATTTAACCCTAACCTCTCACCAGAAATAGACACCCTTAATAAACAAAGAAACTCATCAATTAAGAGAATCATTTAGACCAAAGAAAGAAAGTCCACATCAAAGAGATAATGAATTTTTAATTATTAGATGTATAATGTGTATGAATTATCAGCGCCAAATAAGAATTAAAATTGGAAACCTACGCCCAAATATTTCAACCACAACAAAAACATTCCAAAATGTAAATACAAATCCACACTTCACCAAACACAGAAACGAATCCATCCGTAATAACACATCCATAAAATCCCGAGTCCAAAAAGTCAAGAAATATGTCACAACTTTCTAAGTAGCATATAAACCCACAAACCCTATCAAAGCTTAACAATTGAGCCGACTCGAAATTGAGACAGTATATATATAATTATTGATAGTTATATATATTATAGTATTATATTATATATATAATTATTAATATATATATCATATATATATATATATATATAATAGTATATATATATATTATATTTTATATAGTATATATTAAATTTAGATAATATATAAATATATTTATATGTTTGGGTGAAGAAATTGGACAAAACATGGGAGTACGGAAGATAGTTACCTCTTCGTGCCAACTTGCTTTATCGTATTATCATTATGTGTCAGAGCTTTTGTTCCGGCTTGTGTCTACCAGTATGCAGCTTACCATTAACAATTAATGCGTCAACACGCAATGATACATGGTGAACCTGAAGACCCAAAATATTTCAGTGTCGAAATATTTTGTGTCAGACAGTGTGTGCCCAGCATTAGAAGAAGATGATGATGTTTACTAATGTCGAGTCTTGCGCAGACGTATCAGTTGATGACAAAAAAAAGGGACCCGGATATTTTTGAAAATGCATATATTGAGCTTCCTTTGATTAACCAGTCAGAAATAAATGATCCCATTCGTAATCAAAATTTCTAAAACAAAAAAAAAATGGATTAAATGGATGGGAATCATTTATAACAAAATACTAAAATGTTGTCCGTAAAAGGCAATCTGAATTTGAAGAGTTTATTCCCCCGTATGAGGTACTACTAACGTAAGTTCTGCTGAAATGATGTTTGACTGCTTTACTGGAAGCTTTGGGCCATGTACGAGAAATATGAACAAATGCGTCTTTTCATAGAATCTTCAAAACTAGGTCGAACGTAGTTCTACTTCATTTTGGACATACAACAATCAATGATTCATCAACCCTGTCTGTATGCTTCTCACATGAAGGAGTCAACTAAAAAATAAGAAACTTGGACATAGCAGGATCCAATAGGATAGATATTCATGTCATGTTTGTGAAGATCTAAAAGTAACAGCGACTTTACTTGGATTCACTAGAAATTCTGTTGTTACTTTTGAGCGTGCCGAACAGCAGGAATATAAATCATCCACTACATACAAGAAGAGTGGACAAATTGAGACAGCTTTACAGTGTAGGAGAGAAGATGTCAAGTAAATCAGGTAACTTGTTTCACGCGGCAAAAATTATCTCTTCCAATACCATAAGCTCGGTTGGTGAATTCTGCTAAAGATTTGGATTGAAGGATGGCAGGATTCCAGTTTATGAAAGTTTAGTGTCTATTAATAGTGATGATTATAAATGAAGGTATATTTTTTGGACTACAAATAAGAAAACTAGTGAATGATCCTGCATTTGACAAAGTTTGAATGAAGCTGAGATTCTTTGCAAAATTATATGTGATATAAGCTTCCTAGGTAATACCATTATGATTGCTTACTGAAGGAGAACTTGTAAAGTTGAGTCTTCAAAACGTAAGAGACTTGAATGTATATTTCTTTTAAAAATTCATTCCTTACATTCGCATTTGGATTTTTTTCTTACAAAACTTGACGCTGTGAGTGATGTGGGATATGGGAAACACTTTCACCAGGAAATACCAACCATGCAAAACTTTACAAGGAAAATGGAACCCAAAAATGCTAGCTGACTACTGATGGAATCTAAAAAGGGATCTACCTAAGCTAATAACAGAAATGCAAAAGTAGTATATTAAGTATTATTATACAGTCAGAATTGTATATTCTGTGATTTACTCGATATGAAATCTGTGTCCGTATATATCGTATATAAAAAACAAAACTTTTAATCAGTACTAAAGACATGCATCTATAGAAAAATAGTAATAGTCTGGATCCAGACAAGGATCCTATAAAATAAGTATGAGCCACATTTATTTAAAAAAGAATAAATTTGTTGACCATTGTTATTTTATATATATACCGCAACATCCTCAAATTGTAATTGGAAATGCGGAATGTAGTATACACAACACACGCACACACACACACACACACACACAACTATAGTATATATATAATAATTATATATATATAATATATAGTATGATATATATGTATTATAATATATATTATATATATATAGTATATATTATATATAAATATATATTATAGTATTATATAATATATTATATATTATAATATATATATTATATATATATATTATAGTATATATATAATATATCTACAAATTTAACATTTAAAAGAAAGAAGTGATACTTATATATATATATATATTATACGTATATATTATAATGTATATATATTATAAGCGTATTTATTTTATTGATGAATCGAAAAAAATTCAATTTTTTTTTTAAATTGCCAATATATATAGATACGAGGCTCGTAAGGTATTGTTAAAATGTTGATCGATTGTCATACACCGTTCTATTTTAATACGGAACCCCTTAGAATGATTTTTTGTTTCCGGGACCCAGCCCTTTAAATATGATTTCCCTGGATCTCTGTTTAAATGTATTTTTTCCACCGGCCACCAAGAATTTTTTGTAAATAGCGTGGTATAAATTTATTTGATTTGTTGTTGTAAACTAAAGAATATAAAAATTACTCTATTTGATATTCTTTAAATTTATGGGGTGTTGGAGCATGCGTTGTTTATATGATCGTTTATTCGTACAACAAACTTCAAGTAAATTATAACTTTCTGTGAAGACCATTGGCTTATGATACTACAATGGGAATGGGTAAATACTTAAATAGATATGCTTGAATAGTAATTGAGACACATTCATACTGCGTGGCAATTTAAAATTAATAACAAAGCGAAGAATAGCATTTAAAATGATTTTGCCACAAATATTAGAACTGAAATTACTTGATGAAAGTACAGTTCTGCAGCATGGGAGGGGGACCATGTTTTAGTTCCTATCTCGCGAATATCTATCCATAAGTAAAATTAGATAGCTCTACCAAAGGGTGATGAATATGTAATACCCTCCATGCGCATTCTGGATCCTTAGTACAACTCGAGATTGAAGTTATTTATTAATGCTGTCACCAACTCTAGATTTTGTTTAGGACATTTGCTATTGTCTTATCATGTGCATCTTAATGAATTCATATATTAAATTGTAATTACAACTATAGAAAAACAGTTTCTTGCGCTTAGAATACTGAAGTAGAGTGATGGGGGAAAAAAACAGAAAATAACTCTGAAGAATACTCATTTAAATTAAAGACTAGACGAATATGAATAGTAAAGATTTCTGTATCGTTGCAGTTCATTTCATCTTCCCGGTGAGCAATTTAAAAGTCAGTTCTGCTGTTAACCGTTTCTATTGGAAAGGAGTTCTTCGAACGACAGCTGCAGGGCATTCAGGAGTTTTAGCGCCCTGCCAATCACACCTTTCAGTGAAAGTGGAACCTTCAAGATGGTTCGGCTTCAGGCGATCTCCAGGAAGACTAGATCCGCCGAATGAGCACCATTGATTATCAGCTACCTCTTCTAAAAAAAAAAACAAAAAAGCCCCAAACTCCCCCAACTCGCCGGCTCATTTGTAACTTTTTTCTTGAAAATATCCTTTTTTATTACTGCCCTACAACTTATACAGCAGTAGAATTTTTTTTTTTTTTTTTTTTTTTTTTTGTTTTTTTTTTTTTTTTATCGATGATTTGAGCGTACTTCAATGGATGAAGAAGAGTGAATGTTACGTTTGTAGGTTTATCTTGTCCCACACTATAGACATCTATATTATTATATACTATATATAGATATATATATATATATATATATATATTATATATATTTAATAGTATATATAGTTAGTTATATTATATATTATATATATATTATTATTATATAATATAATATATATATATTATTATATATATATATATATATATTTAATATAATATTGTGAGATACAATTCCTTTTTCCGATCTTATTTTCATCAAACTACTTCACATAATATATTATATATATATTATTATTATTATACTATATATATTTATTATATTTATATATATTATATAGTACTATATATATAATATTTATCAGTGCAACTGTTCAGAGGTAAGGCAGAGTAGGCAACGCCTACTTGCCTTTAGTGAACCAAAATCGACAAAAATCGGCATATATATATATATAATATTTATATATATAATAGATATCTATAGATATATATATATAGTATATATAATATACTATAGATATATAATATAATTTTATATATCTTAATATATATATTTAATATAGTATATCTATAGTATATAATATATATAATATATATATATATTATATTATATTATATATAATATAGTATATATATATATATCTATAGTACTATATATTATATATATAGACGTATGATTTATGTTTATATAATATTAAATTTCGTATGATGAGAGCATGCGGAAAATTGGAGCAAATTCCGCTTCTATTTATTAACGGATCAGCGGGAGACTATTACGATTTCAAAGTTAAAAAATAGGATCCGTTTTCTTTAGCTCTAGGCATTGTATTTGCCTTTGACTCTTCTGTACCACGTCATTTAGTTTTTAGAATCCCAATTAACTCTTACTTAGCAAGAATAATTATAAATTTAATCATTACTCTAATGACCCAATTTTCTTAATTGGCTGATTCTAAGTTGATCATCTCTTATCCCGACTTATTTAATTTATCATTTCATTTCCATTAATCATTCTTGCAATCAGAGCTGCAGACTCGCTACTTGGATGGTCGGTCTTTAGCGCTACTAATTAATTGCTTTCGACATCAAGGGAGACTAAGTGGTTTGTTTCAAGAATTTTTTTTTTTGCCTAGATTTTATTATTAGTTTGATTATCTGTCTGTGTTTCGTAATGAATGCGCTTTTCTATTTTTTGTGAAATGTTAATTTTATATATTTTGCTGGTCAGTTTTTCATAACAAAGTTGCTCTTTTTTATTTCATAAATACGCCGCTATATTGGATCGTCATTTCGATTTAAGTTTCATTAAATTCGCCATATTTTTCGCTGCGTGTTGTGGCCTAAGTAAATACAAATATGATTTTTTGCTGCGGATACAAATTGAATTCAATATTCATATACTAAAAATTGGAAGAATATTTGATTGAGTACTTCTTTTTATTGAATGGATAACAGAATATTTTTGTTTTCTCATAAGTTCAAAAAATTGTGTCATTACTATACTCACAATTCGATGCATTGATATATTATATAATATATATAGATATATATAATATTCTACAGCATATATAGTAGTATATAGTATCATATAGATTTATATATATATATATTATATAATATATATTTGAATATATGTGTTATGTTGCGTTGTATATTTTATCTATGATATACAGTATATAAATATATATTTATATATATATATTTATAGTTTATATGTATAATATAATATATATATATATTAATTTATATATATATATATATTACTATATATATAGTATATTATATGATATATACTATATATCTATATATAATTTTGATTTGCGGCTACCTCAATGGAATTCTTGACCACGAGCCGCACTATTATAAATATAATTATATATAGTATATAGTTATATATTATATATGATATATTATGATGATATATATTATATATATATATATATATATTATAATTTATATGTATATATTATATATATTAATTTATATATAAGTAGTTATATATATTAATATATAATATATATAATACTATATATATATATATTAATTTATATATATATTTTATATATATATTATTATATAGCTTATTATATAGAAATAAGTTAATATATATTTATTATACATTTAAATAATTGAGTTTTTATTATATTATATATAGATATATACGTATATATATATATATATATAGTAGTATATATATTAATATATTATATATTATATAATATATATATTATATATATATATTTATATAGTTATATATCTTACTATTATTATATATATTATATATATATATTATAATATACTTATATTATATATATATATATATATAGGATTATTATTATAAAGTATTAGGAAGTAACTTCTATCATTCTCTTTACAAAAACTTCAGTTTGTTTATATCCTACTGTAATTTTAATATGTAGACAACTTTGAGGCTTAGCGCACTCAGTTTGTTAAAGGAATTGTAAATTAAAATGTCTTGTTTATTTGCAGGCACATGTTTGACTTTAGGACATATTTAATATCTTAATTATGTTAATTAGTAAGTAGGACCTAGATGAATATATGTCTGACTCTAGAATGTTTTATAATTAAAGACAATTTGAGCTAGATTGGAGATATATGTCCAGACTCTTAGAATGTTATATAATTAAAATTTGAGACCTAGATGTATATGTCCTGACTCTTAGAATATTTATAAATATGTAATTTGAGACCTATGATAATGTCTAGACTCTAGAATGTTATTATAATTAAATAATTGAGAGCCTAATGAAATTGTCTAGACTTGTAGAATATTATTATAATTATGTAAATTTGAGACCTAATGAATATATGTCTAGACTCTAGAAGTATTATTACAATTATATAATTAGAGACTATGAATTATGTCTAAACTCGTAGAATATTATCTATAATTATGTAAAATTTACGAGACCTAATGGAATTATGTCTTAGACTCTAAATTATGATTATATTATGTAAACTAGACCTAATGATGTATATGTCTAGACTCAGAATATAGATTTTAATCGCTCATTCCATAATTTGAAATTATCTTCGGACTTTATTTAATATCAATATATCTTACACTTTTACATTAGGTTTTGGGACTTAACGTTTGTTGTTAGCAAATTTGCGATTCCTGTTGCTATGTGGTGGTTGATGTGCAGTACGATGTCGATATTGCAAAACAATATGTGCGGGTGCTAGATGCCAGCAGGCTCCATGGAAGACGGTGTTGGATAGTTCTCTTTAACAAAACTTGTTAAACATCACCATTGGCTTGCCTGAATGTTCGTTTCCATTTTATAATTCAGAACAATATAGCTTTTAAGGATCTTTTATATATATATAAATATATATAGATATATATATATATTATAATATATAAGTATATATATATATAATATATAGATATATACATATATATACATATACGGTTATTATATTATATTATAGTTATATATATATAGTAATATATATATAGAGTATATATATATATATAAGTTATATATATATGTATAGTGATATATTATATAGATATATATCATATATTAATAGTTATATATGATATATATATACTATATATATATTATATATATATATATATATATAATATATATATTATATTATATATATATCTATTATTATATATAATATATAAATATATATATATATATACAGTTATATAATATTATATATATATATCATAGTATATATACGTGAACACTATTATATATATATTATAATTAATATTTTTATTATTATATAACATTATCATATTACTATTATTATTAAAGCTCTTGTCAAAATTAATGTACGATGCTGCCTAAGCAAGGAAGATGGTGCAACATAGTGCCAAGTTTCCAGAGTAATAGCAAAAAATAAGATTATATTTTCTTCCAAAGAATAGCAAAAAAAAACTTACTCTTTTGTTAGACTGTAGTTCCTTCCAATCAGTCCGGAATTTAGCAATAAAAAAAAATTGAATAGAAGATTTACATTTAGGGATGGGCCGGATAGTGATTAGCCGATACGATATCGGCTGGCACGCCTAAACGGATACCGGATAATGCCGGTCGGATTCGGCGCCTGTTACTATTGAGCGTCGGGCGTGGTTACTGCAAATGTAAAAAAAATATAATATCATATTTTTTTTTGGCGATGTTTTTCGTGGTAGAGAAGTTCAAGTTTAATTAAAATTAACTGTGGTTTTGAAATTAAGATTTTTGAGAAGAAATTAATATATTATGGTTTAAAGTCTCAATCAATAGATTTCGACATTTTTGAAAAATGTGAGCTTTTTTTAACCTTTGTTATAAAATGAAAGTTATGGGACAGATTTTAATTATTTTTCAGTGTAACAGTTGAGTATGTGAGCTTTAAACTGCAAACAAGCCAACGTTTTGTTCACACAGTGATAGTGGTTAATCGCGGGCCTAACTTCGCGCGCGCATCACCCCTCCCCCAATAAAAAATACATGAATAGAAATAATAATGGTGAATTGGGCCCCATTAGTTATTCTTATTTTATTGTTTAGCTCATTATATTTTTATTACGTATAGACTAAATTAAAGTAAAATAAACAGTTAATTAGAATATTGAGAAGAGTAGATTAAAGTAAACAGATGAAAGTTTATTAAAAATATGAATTCAAAAAGAGTTGTCAAATTGGTGTGGCCCACGAATGGGCGTGAATTGAGGCAACCAGCATTTTTATGGTTCTTATTTTGATTTTCATCATATTGAATTTTAATCACTTATACTAATTTTAATATAATAAACAACTTACTATATAATAAAATTAAATTTACAAATTTGAATTTTACTAAAGAAAACAAAGCGGTTGTTCTTAATTCACCCACATGTGGTCCCATTCCACCCCCTCCATCAAGGTGAGTCTAAATGAGCTTCATTTAAACTTTAATGAAGACGATCTTATTAGAATTACATATTATTTTTTGGTGGCTTAATGACGCATCATACAGTTGTAATTGTTCAGAGAAAAAAAATTCCAAAAAGTTTATTAGGGGATAAAGACGGATACGAAGTCTATTATACCTAACAGTTGGCCCACGTCACCCAGCCCCGACGCGTTAGTACCGGGCTATTAGATATATAATATATATATATTACTACATATAATGTATTATTATATATATATTATATAATATTATATATATATTTTTTATTATATAATATATATGTATATATATATAATATGGCCAGCATCCCGAAGAGGTCCCTTGTATCTACAAAAAAAACACTATATCGACATAAAAACTTAATATATTTTTGATCAGCGTACATTGTAATGCAAGAATAAAAAAAAAAATTAACTAAGTATTATTTTAGATAATACTTCCAAAAATGCTATATTAATCGCTACGTTTCACACTTAATTGAACATGGATACCCATCAGAAAAATAAACGATTGTTCTCTTAATCTTTTCATACTTTGGGGAAGCTTGTAAAAAATAATGGCAAAATTAAAAATTAAAAAATAAAAATAAAGTTAAATTAAAATTAAAAATTAAAATTGCTTTGCATAGGTTAGGCTTAGTTAGTCATTCAGTCAGAGTTCATTCAAAAAAAGATTAATTTGCGTCTCTAGAACATCATCTATGTTAGTGATGATGTGATGCTGTGTGGTGTGTGTGTTGTGTGGTGGTGTGTGTTGATATGCTGGTGTTTGTGGTGTGTGTGTTCGCTAATGTGAAAAGAATATTTGGGGACTCTGACTGGGGGGGACCGAAAATTTGGGGAAGAGAAGAGAATTGTAGCATGAACTATTATTATTGTTCCATTATTTTGTTTATCGCACATTTTAGTTCTTTCTTTTCATGGATCTTTCCTCCATGTACAATTGTGCTCTGCATTCTAAAAACAATGTATTTCGGTTTTACAGTAGCTATCTAAGTTTCTTTAGATACAGGGGACAGCTAATCTGGAGGTCGACCTTATATTATATATATATATATATATAGTATATATATATATATATATACTATATATATATATTATATATTATATTATATATATATAAACTAGTATATTATATATGATATACTATGTATATATAATCTATAAATTTTATATATATATATCAAATACGCGTTGTCAATCAGAGATGGGCGTTCCGCAATTTATGTCCGCAATTCCGCAATTGCGGACAATACAAAAAAATTGAGAATTTGCGATTGCGATACATATGAATATGTCGGGAGAATAAAATTGTAGCGGAACTGGCAAAAAGCATACCGCGTTATAATTGCGCATTAGAAGGACTACCAAAAAATTGTGGTTTCAGTGGAATGCCAAAATTTTATAATCAAGAAATTTATTAACACGTTGGTCAACCGTTGGATGGGTCTTATTTTGCGGCGCAGGTTTTTGAGGAGTACTTTTTTTTGTTTTTTTTTTTTTTTTTTTTTTTTGTAAGCAAGCAAGCTCCTTGTAAACAGGTTCTTTATTTCTGATGTAAATTTATCAATATATATAAATGATATTACGCTGCGTTTCCAGAGCCCCGACTGACACGGGCGGGACCCAGCGTGCGGCACATGCATAATTCACAGAGGCCATGGTTGCGCACTTCTACGTCACGTAACGTCACAGTCAGGCTCCGATGTTAAATCCTCGATTTCGGGAGTTAATAAGCGGGCGCTGCGCGGGAAGAATACTTTGGCTTTACAAAGCAATCGTTTTTACAAAAGCATGTTCGGAAGGCCTGCAAAATTTGTTAATAGTTTTGAGTTAACTTTATATAGAACTAAGTAATATCGTGATCATTTCATAAAATAGTACCGTTAGTATAGAGTATTGTTTACAGATTGTCAGCTAGTCCGACGGGCACGCTCGGCCGTTTTCAGGGTACTCAGAATTTCCTGTTCTCTCAGTGGTTAATGTAAGTTTTTTTTCAATTCGAGCGTTTCCGAGTCCGATTATTGACACGGCTGCACTCGTTCAATATTATAAATGATAATGAGTGTTACTATTAATCGACGGATTCTCAGTATCGATAATATTTAGTTCTCGATTGTCCTATAAGTTATAATCGATATTGACCATTTATTTCGTACACCACTTTTTCTATAATAGCGACGGTAATATTTGGATTTCCAACATGCATGTTTATCAAGTTTTGTGCCCTGACATTTGACTCTGATTTTTAATTTTCACTGAAGGCGGCGGTAACATCTCTTGAGAATAAATTTCTAGTGTTTTTTTATATTGATAAAATTTTCTCTTCAGAGCGTATATAATATAGTGGTAAATAATACAATGCTTAAACACCGTTAAAAATAAGCAGTACGTACATTCTATTTGAGTAAATTACGATACGTGAACGCGAAATGAATTTGGTAGGCGCTAAAACATTGCAAACATGGTGTTCTTGTGTTAATTTCCGATTATATATCTTTTTTACATTTACTTTTATATTTTTGTTTGTAATAGATTTTATATTATTTTAATTAGCCATATTTTTACCATATAATTTATGGAAGTGTCATCACCAAATTTCGATAAATGTATTGTTCAGTACAATAAATGATGAATAAAGTAATATAACATTGGTACCAACTCGAAAGTCATGTAACAAGTATATATATATATAATATATATTATATTACTATATATATATATAATATTATATATATAATATATATATAATATATATATTATATATATATATGATATATAGTTATATATATATACATTTTTCCTAATTATTTGGAATATTTTCCTAAAACGACGAAGAAGGCCTACTAGGAAGTAATTAATCGGTTATCCGGCCGAAGATAACAATGATATCCGCCGGGCATACCGGATAAGTTAAAAACTTGGCCGGATAGGCCGGATCGTTGCCGGATATGTCCGCCGTCCCTATTATTATCTAATATATATTATATATAATATATTATATTATTATTATATATTTATATATATATATTGATATATAGATATATAATGAATTTATACGTATTAATATATATATCATATATTATTATTATATATATATTATATAATATATATATAGTATATATAATATATATATATATAATATATTATAATTATATATATATTATATAATATATCCGTATTACATTTTATATTATATATATATATATCATATATATATATTATATTAATATAAATAATATATTATTTATATATATTTATATAATAGTATATTATTCTATATATATTAATATATATATAATATATTATATATATATATATAGTTTTATATATTAATATTATATATTATATATTTTATATATATATATATTATTATACTTATAATATTATTTATATACTATATATACCTATATATTATATATAGTATCTATATATTATATATATACTATATATATACTATATATATATATATATATTTATAGTATAATATACTATACTAAGTATACATAGTATATATATAATCTTATATTATATATTATATATTATATATATGTATATATAGTTTATATATTATATTATATATATATATTTATATAATATATATTATATATTATAGTATATATATAGCTACAGTAATAATAATTATTTAAATATATATATATAATATTTTATAGTATAATATATATATAATATATATATATAATATATGATATATCATATATATATTATCTTATTTTATATATATACTATCATCTCGAATCTACCTTGTTACTTTAATTACTCAGTTCGTCGTTAACACCTAATATTCAGTGACATCTAACTATACGTGGTGCAATCGGAAGAGCACATGTCGCTAGCAAAGGGCGCGGGTTTTATCTCTTGTCCGATCCCAGGCGTGCATTATCTAGATTATTTTCCCATCTAGCATTATGCTTAGCCGTGAGGTGGCGAATTTGGGCAAAAGGAGAAATAACATGAGCCACTTAAAAATGACTCGTATACACTCTTGAATATATTAAAATTATAATGTAATAAAACATATCATAACAAGTATAAATAATAGATATGAGAGAATACTTCAACTATACTTTTATATTATTATATATATATATATATTTATTATATAGATATATAAATATTTATATATATATTATATGTTATATATATATGTATATATATATATATTATTAGTACTAATATATTATATATATATATCGGCTTGATTTTCTCTTTGAACAGATGTTAAAAAATTACAGTGACTGTTGAAGAGAGAAAAAATTTGAGGAACATGTAAATTTGTTAAACTCGAAAAAAAAAAAAGTTGAGCAAATTAAAAAAAAAAAAAAAATGGAAACACTGAGCATGGACTTAAACTACCACAATACTTTAAAATGACAAAAAATGAAAAAAAAAAACATACATTGAGAGAAAAGTCATGGAATTTATCTAACATATTTTCTGAACTTCGGATTTGAGGATCTAAGTCAAAAGAAAACATGGCGACTTACTTGTAATATATTTCTATAGAATTAGTTTTTATAGTAGCAATTAGACGATTCATCAATAGTGTAATTGATGTAATGGACACTACCTGCATTTTAACTTACTTCGCACTATCTCAAATTGCTGTGAATCTTGTCACTGTGGGGTGGTGGAGTGTGCTCGATCTCCAGTTCTACGAAAGCATTTCAGCCGGCGCAATTGTGATGTCCGTCTCACAATTCTGTACAGTAGTTATAATGAGGACTATTAGGAAAATTTATTTTATTTTACTTTTTTAAACATTTCTTCTAAATAACAATAAAGATTATATTAATTATTTTCGTGAATAAATATATTTTATAATCACTTACATTCCACTCCTTTACTCATTAGTACATGGACTTAAGTTTAAATGAAGATACAAATCAAATAAATACTGATGCATTAGCCAATCAAAACCATCAACATCCACTAAATCAACAGCAATTTTTTTTTTTTTTATTTGACAAAAAACATTACTGCTTAATTACAAAGTCCCGATGGAAACAAATTTAAAGCAAAAATAGCACGAATTAACGCATATTAACTTCATAATACTTATATTATTTATATGCTTATCCAACCTATTTTTATTTTCTTTTATTGAATGCCATTTGAAACTATAAAGATGAAACATATTCTTTAGATAATTTCCTTCCCTGTTTTCATTTCCGTTTTTGGAAACAGTTAATTCACTTAATTGGTGCAGGAAGAGATTTAAGAGTTTTAAATTTTGGTTCTAGCCCTTATTTCCTTATTGTCTAGATATATAATATATATTAATATATATATATATTATTATACGTTAAATATATATAGTTATACTATATATATATTATTATATATATATATATATATATTATATAATATATATATAGGCTATTTTTAAGATATAGCTATATATTTTTCAAACAACTTTTCGTATCTGTTATTAATTTAAATATTCAATACGATGATATTAATTCAAAGTCAAAATTAAATATATGACGAAATATATAGTATATATATATTTTATATATATACTATAATCAATATTTATGTTTTGCCTTATGTTAGTGTACTCAAGTATCATTGACTAATTTTTTAGTTCATTAGGTAATAAGAGTAAATTTTATGAAAAAAAATGGGTTTTTAATAATTAAATAATGATCACAATCAAAATGTTAATATATATTTATATATATATCTATATATATATAATATATTTATTAATATATTATTATATATATTATATATGATATTTAGATATAAAATCAAAAATACCAACTATGATTTGATTCCAAATCTTTAATTAACACACAAATTCATGCCTAATCATGCTGGCTGAAGTAGAAACACATAACGACAGCGCTAGAACAAACACAAACACACAATTATAATATGATATAATATTAATATATAGTATATATATCTATATAATACGATATATATTATATATATATTAAATATATATTATTATATATATTTATAATATATATCTATAATATGATATGCGACTTCCATGCTAAACGAACTTATGAGTTCGTGTTTTTCATTCATAGCCTTGAAAACGACGTCATTAATGACATCGTATCTAATTTCACCAATGGGGAAGGAGAAAATTACATATACACTAGTTTGTTAGTAGTATATGTATAGTAATATATATAGATAGATATTTATATATATTATACATATATATATAGTATATACTATATATATTATCATATTAGTATATTAATATGCTATATATATATATATAATATATATAAATGAGAAAATGCCCACTTCTAGATTAGGGCTCTGCCAGTGAGAGGTTTATTATTAACTATATATATATTATAATTATATATATATATATATATAAATGTATAGTATATATTATATATATATATATATATATAATATATTATGTATTATATATATATAAGATATATATATATAATATATTATATATATATATATATATTTAATTAAATATAATATACTATATATATTATCTGAACATATTATTCACTATTATATATATAATTATTATAGTTGATATTATACAGGGCGGCTCGGAAACCGAACACCTGGGAGGGCACTTCATTTATATAGTAATATATATAGTAAATAATATATATATCATGTATAATATATAATGTATTTACATCTTATATATATGATTGTATATATATAGGGTTGGAAACAAAACCATCGTTTTTTCAAAAAACCAACGAGAACCATTGTTTTTTTAATAAACCAAATAAACCAATTGTTTTTTTGGCTTTTTTATTCTTACTATCGGTTATTGGGTTTTTATTAGGTTTTAATAGTTTTTAAAGGCAAAAATCAAACACTGGAAAAACTTTTGTTTATTTTATACCAATGTTGCTTGAAAACCTATATATTAAAGTTCCTTAATAATTTCTCTGTAGATTCGCTTAAATTCTCCATTTCTTCTTGATAAAACTGTCAAAACTAGGGTGATAAAAATTTATTTTGATTTGAGATTTTGTTACATCTATTGCTAACTCCGCTATAAGTTATTACTCATTAATTACTCTCTATCGTGAAAAAGGTTACTTTCTTAGTTTACAAAAAATAAGATACGAATAAGTTTAAAAAACGCATAAAGAAAAGTTTATTCAGAATTTAAAAAACCATATAATGAGTATACAATGAATGCTTACTTTACGCCTTTACATGGTTGGACTACTAAGGAATATAGCTATATATACTATTATTATAATATTATATTATAATATAATTAATATATTATATTTATATATATATATAGATTATATATATATATTATATTATATATATATTTATATATATAATATATATATAAATATATATAATTATATATACGTATATATATATTTATATATATCACCTATAATAGTATATTATATAGTTACGTATGATAATATTACCGTATATGTTATATATATATATGATGATAGCTCTATATTATATATATATATATATATATATATTATATTATATTATTAGTATTTTATTATATATAATACTAAATATATATTATAATATAATATATATATGTAAAATATACGTAATAGTATTAATATTATTATATTATATATATATATATAATTAAATATATATATTATATATATATATTTATTATTAATATATACTTACTTATTATTATAACTATATATAATATATATATATATATCTATATATATATATAATGATATTATATATAATATATAGTATATATATAAAGAGAGGAGAGAGAGAAGAGAGAGAAGAGCGAGAGAAGAAGAGAGAGAGATGAGAGAGAGAGAGAGAGAGAGCAGCAGGAGAGATCGATCATCATTAATCCGAAACTGAATGTATCATTAGAATTTTGATACAAAAAACACTAATTTCCGCTGCTTTAGCTGTTTCCCAACCTAATTCTAAATGTTGCATGTGCACAAAGATCCAAGAAGTGAAAGATAACCCTATTCAAATTAACAGTTGATGAAGTTGCTGACAATATGCTTATTATTTATATATGACCTTCTCATCTAATTTTCTTTGAGAGATCAGTACCAAGATGAAGGAGTCACTGGCTCACTGCAGAGGCTCATCAAATAGGTAACTTTTATGAATGGCGAGGCGAATTTGCTACTTAATTTATTCCAAAATATCCACTGCTTATTTGAATACTCATCCTTCTGGAAGTACTGTGCTCTGATATCTTGGGTTAAAAATACATTTATGCCAATAAGGTGAGAGCTTCAGTACTGCCTGATTTTACCTCCTTTGATTTACTTTTGCTTATAAATCTGTTGTGCGTTCTGTTGAGTGGTCTGGGTAAGACTGTTCTAGCTCCTTAAATATCTCATATTTTTCCTAATAATAAACCATTCATCACTTAGGGTTACGTCATTGCTATCTAGCTCTTGTTGATGCTGTGGCCACACACTCCACAATGAGTTTTATTATAATCTCTTTGAAAAGGTTGTGGCATCAGTGAGTTAAAATGAAATCGCTCAAAGAGCTCGAACAAGAATCTGTTTTAAAATGTTTAAATTTACAAAGAATATTATTAATATATTATATATATACTATGATATATATATCTATGTATATTATATAATATATATATATATATATATTATTTATATAGTATATATTTATATAGTATTAATATATAATCATATCCTACAAATAAATATCAATCAGCAGAACATTTTTTATTGCCTTTCAGTGTTCTTCGATTAGGAAAAATTGAGAAAGAACATCATCAGAACAGCTAAAGAAACTTAATAATACATTTTTTAAATTTTTTATTAAATTGTATTTTTTTATGGTTTAAACCATTGGTTTTTTTATGTGATTTAAACCAGTGGTTTAAACCAAATGATGGTTTAACCATCCCACCCTATATTATTTATATATAGTATATTATATTATATTATAATTAACTAATATATATATATATATATATATATATTATATATATTATATATAATATATTATCTGATATATGTACTATATATATATATATCGTTTTATATATATATATATATAATATACGATATTTATATACAATATTAATATATACATATATAGTTTTTTATATCTTCATATCATAATAGTATATATTATTATATATCACATCCTAATCATTTTCTTTTCCAGTATTCATTTTTCATATTTCATTCGAAGGAGGAGGCTTTGTGGAAAAATCCTCAAAAAGACCAAGAAATAAGAATTAAGGGTTCTTTTACGTCTGCATCTGGCACCAGTGTTTGAAGCATTATGCAATTATGCTTGTCTTGGAGCACGAACTCACAAGAATTCCTCTATTCAATGACTTTCCTTTGAAAAAATAATGTTTCGCAAAGCAAATAGTGAGTGTAATGTAAAAATAAGCGCCTCCTAATTTAGACTTGTGCCTATTTTATTAGTAAATAAATTTAAGTTTTTTGAATTTATTATTTTATTTACATATTGTTTTATTTGTTTTTTAGAGCGGAAGGGGC
>JABUQX010037295.1:20000-37500 GCA_015478945.1 Trachelipus rathkii | reverse complement strand
CCTTTCTTTTGTAAGGTAATAAATAATATTCTCACTATTGTATATTGGCTCTCGTCGATAAAATATATTAATATGTAACCTAGTTGTGGTAAAAATATTGTGTAAAATATATTATAAATTATGATATGTATATACCATGAGTGTGTGAGTATACACTCCAATTAAGTTTAAACAAAGTGCACAAATAATAAAATATTATAAGCAACACATATATATATAAGTCAAAACCAAAATCAGAAACACAATAATAAAAAAATATTAATTAAAATAGATAAAATAAATATATATATCTATTTTTTTTATTTTCTCAATTTTCATTTATGAAACTTTAATAAAATAAACTTTAAAAAAGAATAAATCAATACTATATATATATAAAATATCTAACAATACAAAATAAACATTAATATCAAGAGCAATCATTAAATTTATTTTAAAGAGCTGTAAAATAAATGGTAATAATATAGGAATATATAGTAAGCTATGTAGTTGTTAATATAATATATATATATAAATAGCGGCTAAATAAAATAACGGTAAGTCATTCTAACAATAATTATTACCATTAAATATATATAATATAATCAAGCGTTGAATAAGTAAATTATATATGGAGTAATTAATAAATTAACATAATAGTTAGCATAGGCGTTAAAAATTATTATCAATAGTATAAAAATTTAATAATTAATATAATAATGTTTATATACTAGTATATACTATATAAAAATAGTAAAAATAAATATATATAAAAACTATACTAAACAACTATTTCCTTAACCTATTCTATGGAAATATAACATAAAAGTTAGGGCTAAGTACTTTAAAACTAATAATATATAATATATAATTATAAAAAAATTATAATATATTATATATAAAGTATGATTTATAATATATAGGCTTCATAAAGTAATATATAAAATATTATATATACCATATAGTAAATAAAACATATGCATAGTAGATAGTTAGATAATTAGCAAAGTGAGGCATCTTGAATAAATATAATTAAATAAATATATATATATTTAATAATAAATATAATAATAGATTATTATAAGTGACTTCGTAAAGACTTTCCCTTTAAAAATAGAGGATGTTCACCATAAAAATGTTACATTTCCACGGAGCAATGTATGGTACTGGGAGCTTGGAGAAACCCGTAATAAATCAAGGTGGCAGTAGACTCAACAATCACTGGAAGAGGTTAGACGTGTTAATTAAACTACCCAATAAAAAGAAGAGAAAAAGTTGCCACAATATGATTAAGCTGTTTATATGTATAGATGCCTCAATATTTATAGATAATTTAGTATTCATTTTTTTTTATTTATGTTAGTTTTAATTTACAGTTCTCGAGCCGACGGTGGACAGAGGGGGGGACGAAGTCCCCACCCGTCGTCCTCGCTGAGGCCGAGAGACCCTGACTCTTCCCATCTTTGCTCCATCTTTGCGATTTAAACTTGGGTATTCACCTTTTAGTTTAAAAAATAAAACAAAAACTATGGCAAACCTTGTCGCTCTAATAATTGCCTGAAATAACAAAGTAAAGACAGAACTGTGGAGAGAATTACCAAGTCAGCTCGAGATCAAGTTGTCATTATCTATAATTCGAGCCGCTATACATCTTTAAAGCGAAAAGTTCCTAATAATATATATATAATATATATCTATAATATATATAATCCAAGTACCGTATAGAAGAAATAGGAATAATATATATACATATAGTAGCTAGTACCATTATATATATATATAATATATATATAAAGTTAAAATATATATATTATAATTATTAATATAATATATACAATGATTATAAGCTGACTATCAAGAAGTTTAGTTTAAGCATAACATTATCAAAGTTAACCAGACAGGGGTCACAGTTGAGGATTCAAAAGAAAAAATTTTTCTAAAATATATATAATGCTTAAAATATATACCTAAATATAAATATATATAATTAAAATTATTACACTCTCCTCTCCTCTCTCCTCTCATCTCTCTATATATATATAGCTATATATAATATACTATATAATATATATATAAAGTATTAAGTCCTTTACTTGATATATATTATATATATATTATATAGCTAATATATATTCCAAGATTCGTTGAAGAGATATTATATATATATATATATATTGAAACAGAAACAGCAAAACCAAGCGCAAGAGAAAGTGCCGAACCAAGTGCAACTCCCAGAGATAAATGGTAAAACTTCGAAGAGAGCTTTAACGTAATAATCATCACAGTAATCAATGGGTAGGAAAGGTACAAAAAAAGATGGCCCTTTCGAGCGCGAATAAAATTGATTACAAATAAATAAATAAATAAAAAAGTAAATAAAATAAACAAATAATAAGAGCTTTTCCTACATTCTTTTCTGATATTTACAATGAATGGCCAATGCCGTTCATGGATACTCCGTAGAAAAATTAATCCAGACACAAGTTTGGCTATTGATTGGTGGTGGAGTTTGGAAAATCAGTTAGTAGATAATATTTATAATACAGTTAATTATTTTCCGTTACATAAAATGTTTCCTATTGGTAGAGATCCTTTTGATATAGCTATAAGTGTTTATATGGAGAGATTATGGGGCTTAATTGTAAAGGCATGGAGTGACTTCCAGGGTAACCAAAAGCTACATTGCTCCGCGGGAGATTCAGTGGTCATATTGCTTCGCTTCTTATCTCGACACACAATATACATAGATTTCATCAATATACGCTTCAACATTCCCATTTATATCATTCATTTATCATAAATACAACATTTCCTAAGTTTGATGCCATAAGTCCGTATACACTATCATGTTTCCCGTCTCCATACTTATCATATAAACTATTTGGAAAGAATATTTAACCACCAATCATAATTACACATTTCATCCCTTTCCTTTCATTAAACAACTGATACTGATACTGATACTTGAACCACCTGTATTTTACACTTTGATAATCAATATATTTCATAACATAATCCAACATAAAGGCTTTTAAATCCATTAGGGTCCTCCTTTGTCCAACACATTGCCAAATATTTTTTATGGTTAATTAAATTAGAGGATTTAACCTTACAACATATAACTTTCCCTAACCCATCCTTCTCTCAACACTGACAATGGGCTACGTTATGTATCGATAGACATATTCGTGACCAATATCACATTCTATAATATACCCAAACCATCTTCAAGATATTATAATTACTAACATTAATTAATATAAAATAATCATCCATCACCTTGACCTATTACGCTTATATACTATTACGAACTATTCATGTCAATAATTATCGCATACTTTTTTTAGAACAGTTATAATATTATTGGTTTGAGAATAGGATGTTTTATACCCATACATCTACACATAAATAACTTATGCGTGGTACCTAGTAACCACTATTACTTGCCCTATCTCCAGCTATTATTTATTGCATACTAGCGCTTCGTTATGCGCACAGGTAGAATAAAAGGTATAAAATATTTCACCACATTCACATCTTATTCTTATCGATCTATTAGCATTAAAATAGAGAAACTGTCCGTTAATTTGAGTGTTATCCTTAGATCACCTATAATTCACAATACTATCCTAACAGAGACCAAAATATTATTCCTACCTATTAACAAAAACTTAAATAATTACACATCACCTATATATATTAACTATACCAACCCGGCTTTCCAGAAAAAGCTAAAACAAAAATTAATATATATAAAAAAACAACTAATAAATTAACACCATCCTTTTCTCAGCAGTCTCTACGCCCGTGAGGTGTAAACTTTATAAATAATAAAATTAATCCCATTATCCCTTCCTCGGGTGTATAAGATATAGAAACTACGCATACACTAGAGAATCAATACCACGTGTATTATCACAATGAATAAAAGACAAGTCAGTACAGTAAAACGGCAGGTCAAAAATGCACCTTTCACTTATACAACTAAATTCTCTGCAAGCGATATATTATCTAATTATTATCTCTTTCCTGTAAAGAATTGTTACTTCTTACTTTTGTGCTTTCACACCAGTAAGGGTTTACGTTATCTCGAAGATATCGTGCCATCTGCCAGCTTATTTATTTCCATGCTACTAACACACTTCGCTTGATTTATCATCAATTGGATTTGGTCATCTAAATTCCAGTATCCCTCACATAATCGACAAATTCGCCTTAAATATCTCTTCATTCATAAATACAATAACACAGGAGGAAACAAAACTGCTAAACTAGTGGTAAATATGCCTTTTCATATTTCTAAGTGTTATCCTCACAATATTCTATATAAAAATTATTAGTTTACTCTCACATCTTTCTTTCATAGTTCTTGTAACTATGTTTTTATGTCCTTCCATAATAAATACCAAAACAACTCGTTCAATCTAAATATTTTTATCAAGGATAGAGATTGCATTACCTAATCTCGCGATTTTATTTACCAGAACTCAGGACACTCTCATCCTCTAAATACTTGTTTCACACACAGGCTTACTAGTAAGACACAACACAATTTCAAAAGACTGAAAGCAAATCAATACCCCAATAATTTCATAATCATTCTACAAAAAGACACATTATTCTCGTTTTAGCTATACTTTAAACTTCGTTTATGAGACAATACTAGGACGAGAGGACCCTCTGGCATGTATTTATTCTGTATATAGGGAACCCACATGTATATTTAAGAGTATAATAAATCTACTTGAATATCTATACGTATGAAGTTAAATATTTATTCTTAATGTATACAACAGAGAAATAAAATCTTAAATTGCATGATTTCATTGAATAAACTTCCCGTACCTGTTATTAATTGATGTATTTTATGGAGATCGATATTCTTCCCTTATTCCTAATTTAATCCTAATATGGCATCTAAAATAAGATACACTCTATAAAAACCACCACTGACTGATCAATCAATCAGCACTTGCAGTAGTGTTCTGCACGTGATCTGAATATAATATATATATAATATAACTATATATATACACTAATATATACCTATATTATATATATAAATATATACACACTAAACATATATATATATAATAATATATTACAATATAATATATATAATATATATTAATATAATACTATTAATAAATATATATATGATATATATAATATATATAATATCCCATATATATAATATAAATATATATAATATATATATATATAATATAATTATAATAATATATATATATATTTATATATATACAATAATATTATATATATATTATATACTACTATAATATATAATATATAAAATATATATTATATTATATAAACAATTATATACTATATATAATATATATATATATAATTACTAAAATTAATTATACTATTAAAGATACATTATCGTTAGAAACTATACACATGTTATTTTATAATTATGATTTATACTCGTGTGGTTTTATATTACAAACTAACACGTAATTTTATATACTCATTAGTGGTTTGTAATATTATATGGTAAATTAGTATTTGATCAATTTACTGTTTTATTCGTTCAGAGCTTCCGATCAGTCTGAGTATTAGTTCAGATTAGATATGAGATGATATCGTATGAAGCTATAAGGATATCAATCAAAACACACCAAAATATTCAATATAACTCATTATTGTGGACATTATGAGCTATTCAGAAACTAATAATTTTGAGGAGTTATATTGAGACGGAAGAATATTAATTATTATTAATCGAGTAATATCTACCAATATACTGATTTATCTAATATTGAGAGCATATCACTTACTAATAAATTAATATTATAAATATATATATATATATATATATCAGTGAGTTCTAATAGTCTAGACATCATGATAACAGAGAACGGTCATGAGCACCTACAGTAAAATATAATAATTAATAAATATTTGGAATCAGCGGAAAAATTTAAGGAGGGGTTTAACACACGCAACCATATATTATAATTTAAAAATTTTTTTTCATTAACTAATGTGAAACCCCAAAGGGTAGAAAAATAATCAAGCCCCGATGGCAGGAGTCCCGGAGTACTCATTATCGCTCCATTTAACCGGAGAACGAAAGGGTAGGCTTATTTCCCACCTCCGAAGGGGAGGGTCTACGAAACCACTTCACGCTCTTGTGGTATTTTGAGTGTCTCGATTATCTACAAGCCCTCCCTACGGGGTTTGGATAATACGTCCCTACCATTCTGATTCCCGTCGGCTCGAAGCCCCCTATAATAAAGAACCTCGAATATTATATAATAATAGTATTTATATATAATAATATATTAATTAATATATATAAATAATATATATAAAATATATATATCAAGATCATGGAGAGACACCTTAATTATATATAACAATAAATAGCAATATATGGATTAGTCATATTCGGAGGGCTAGACTAGAGCGACACTAAAATAATAGCCTATTGGAAGACTATCCATCACCTTGCGAACAAACAAAAAAACACTAAAAATAATGTACTATTATAGGCTCAATGAATAAGAATGCTTATTTCCGAGAGACGAATATGAAGGATAACATAATACAATCACAACACTTAGAGCTAGAAGCGGTCTTAGAATTCATTCTATCGCAGACAATCGAACACAAAATATAGAGTAACAGTTCCGTTTATTATTAATTTGTGTTAGGAGCTGCAATCCAATACAGCTGGAAAGAGAACGAACTACTCCTACGGACATTGAATATTGATTGCACTGCTATCAATGTCACTTCCGTTCCTAGTTACATGTTGTCAGGCTTTAGACACTCTACTTAACCCATCATCATACATAGTAAAGATACTATAAAGGTAACACGAACATTAGACTTTAACAGTATAACCGCCCTGATCAGTAATATATATATAATAATACTCATCAGAAATACCAATAAGAAATTTGTAACACGTATAAATAACATGAAAGTTAGTCAGTGATATCAACCAATTAACACGTGATAAGTTAATAGAAGCCATAAGTTTAATAGGCAATTATTATTACTATTAATTGTGGTAAGAATGCTTCAGATTTTGCATAACAGCTTACCAAAAAAAAGACAGACATTTGTATAAATCATCAGAGCAGAGACAGTAGTTAAGGAATATATTCGTGTAAATCACGAGAGATTTTTCCACATGTTATTTCAACCTAGACACCCTCTGAATTCTCCAATCTCTTAGTACTCTGCCACCACATGGTTCTTTATCAACTGACCGTTTACAGGAATCTATGACATTTATGGTAAATACTATTACTAATTTAAAATATAATAAAATATTAAAAATCCTGTAAAATTATCTGATTTATTTAAAGCTAGTCATTTAACTACGCCTCACAACTCAATGGCGTAATTTTATATTTTCACCTTTACACGTTAGAAGATTAAATCAACGATCGTAAGTCAAAATCATCACCACAGGTATGCAGTAGCAAAACGAACTAAAAAAAAGCGAGCAGTCTTTTAAATTTAATCGATATATCGATGATTTCAAATATATTGATTTTATCAATCTTATCCGAGATTGATTTCAAATATATCGATTTCACTCAGCACGAAAGATTGAATTAAGCTCTATAATACTATATCCTAACTAATAAAATATTTTTACTCTATTGGCAATTCATAATTAATAAAAGAAGATTATGTGAGCATGATAAGTTTTCAAAATGAACATATTATATATATATTTCTATATATATAGTATAATAATATTTAATATATTAATATATAATAATATATCTATTATTATATTATACTTATATTATGTATATTTTTAATTAATTAATTTTAAAGATTATAGAAATGCAAATTATTTATCAGGTAGATCATAGGATAAGAATAACTACTTGTATATACACAATGAACTTTATTAATTAAATATAAATATTTATTGACCACAAAAACGGACGGCATACTACTATATATAAAGGATAAATTATCTTGAATTAATTAGTAGAACTTAAATTAAGTTTGATAAAGTAGTTTTTATTCTCTAGTAGGAGTAAGCGTGAAATGAGTCCTAGCACAGACATATTTATCTACATATGAACCAACCTGTTAAGTATATTAAAAGAAGGTAATTAGAATAGTTTAATGAACACTACGTATAATTATAAACACCAACATAATGAGTACTCAGATTAAAGTAATGGGAAAATACTTGTTTGAACTCATTTATAAATAATAATGATTATAAATAATCCAAAGACTCGTAAAGTGGCCTGGAGAAACAGTAACCACATAATGGTTCTTAAATACGTAGGAAATAGGCTGGTAACACGTTCTAAGAGGAGACTATCTCACCTGTATACAACAAGATGATGTACTAGGGGTTGAAGCTATTATTTAATAACCACAGATAATGACCAGGGGAACTCGAGGTGAGTTTGGGAACTATAGAGTTACCACAATTAGATTTTACAGATTTATATAGGAAATAGGCATTGAGGGCAATTTGTTTTCGAACATGTATAACTACACGTCTATAGAGGGTGACCTAGTCCGTACCTGTTTAACCAAGAAATTGATATATTAGGGGTTGAGAATCTAATTAGTATAAATCCAAAGATAGCCTAGGGTAAAAACATCGTAGGTGAGTTTTGGGAATCGAGTATAACACAGTTTCACAGTATGGAGTGAAAAAGGCTGATAGGCTATTACGTTTCGAACAAGATAACCTACGTCTAGAGGATCGTGTAGACACTTAGTGTCTTAGAGGTCACACTGTAAATACCACAGTAATTGAGAAGCAACTAGGTTGGAATTAAATCCTATCTCAGTAGAGGAACAGAATAGCCCATTCTAAAGGAATATAAACTCGAGGTGTAAGTATCAGTGGAACGAAGTAACCAACAAAAGTTAATATAAGAGAAAAGGTACCCTGAGTGGCCTTCAGTAAATTGACGACAGATAACCACCGTCTAAGAGGGCCTATCCACTGTAACCACAGAATGTATATGTTAAATAGTAGTTAAGACATCAATAATAGTATAACCACAGAGAATAGCCCTAGGGAAAACTCGAAAGATGAGTTTGGGAACGAGTATATATTCACTAAGTTCAAGTATGTGGAATCAGGGCTGAGGTCTTGTTCGGTTTCGGCAACAAGTAAACTACTACACTCTAGAGGTTCGAGCCCTAATCATGTAACCACAGAATGAGTAGGGGCTTTGAGCCTTGGGGTTGGATCAAACTTTACACAGATAGCCCTGTTGGGGGAGCGTAAACCCTGGAGAAATGTACTAAAGTTAAACCCAGTAACGCTTCTGCTAAATCATATCACAAATCTCAGTTGTCGGTATAGGCCCTTATAAGTTAAGCGTTGTACTATTAACTAATATATTTAACTCTAAATGTAATGGAAAAATGTTCTATGATATATTATAATTTTCATAATAGTTTAAAGAAATTTAACATTTTTATTGAAATTAAAATGGGTCAGAATAATATTTCAACAACTATGGTCTTAGAAAATAAAGGATAACCCTTCAGAGTTTAATAATATATTTACAGCTAAAGAAAATGTAAGTATTTACAAACTCAAAATAAACGTTTTTAATACGAACTCTAAATATTATTATTAACCATTAATCATTAATCATTAATTTTTATGAACAACGGAAATGACTAAATACTACTACAACCATCTATATATCTATTAATAATATTATTACCTTTTTAAATAAGCTTTAAGAATCTTCAAATACTATTTATGAAGAATAATTAAAATGATTCCTTTTAATGACGGAAGACATTCAAATCTTTAAATGCAAGAAAATATTTATAATAATTTATATATAATAGGTAAAATAAATGTCTTTAAAACTTTAAGACACATACAAATAATCAATAATAATTAATATTATTTATTAATATAATTAACATTAATTTACTAAATTAAATAATCTTATTATGAAATAAATAATTTACAGTAAGTATGCAAATACAAAATATAAAATAATTTCGAATATAAAATTTCATTTTCAAGGCAAATCGTTGATCAAAAATCGTATTATTGCGTGAAGCTCAAATAAAAAGATTTTAACGTATTCTTTCTAATAATTTATAAATCTTTGTCACAATCGTCTTATTTACATTTTAAATATAGTCATTGTATTTTCTTTTAAAATAAAATAAATGGTTATGATAAGTAAATTAAGTTCTTCAGATTATATATACTATAGAATTTACATTATGTTGCACTTTTAAAACAGAACTTTTCTTTAACAAATTAAAATGTATTTTCTACCAATCAGAACCAGATAGCTACTTTTTTATTATAGAAACATTCTTAGACTCCTTATATAAGGGTAACCTTTTATTTCATATTAATTTTAAAAGTTACATTTATGAGATGTGGAGATTCTAAAGTAAGTTGAAATAAAAATATTAGACTTAGGGAAACACCGTACTTTCCCTCTTTAAGATTTCAACTTCTTTTAGGTAAGGAAAATTACTGATGCATGAAAATTTATTAAAAGAAATGGAAAAGAAATTTTTTTTTGAATGATTAATCAATTAACTTCATTAAAGTATAAAAGTCAGAGAGCGAACAGTCTTTTGAGGCTTCTTCCATGTCTGTAAAACAATTCTAATAATTTTTGTTGGTTGAATTAATGTGGGGTAAACCAGGCCGTCGATGTTCTTATTGGTATAATAAGGTTGATAAGATTATGAAGTGATGAGAACGAGGAAGATGATGAAGCAGGCACCATCTCATATTCATAAGATTCTTCCATATCTTATATTGGTGAGATTGGTCTCGAAATTTCTTCATCTAGGAAAACATGCAGTTTCATTTGAATATCTTGCATCTCCGTGATGGATTCTTTTGACTTTAGCAGTTCACTTGATTGTTCATTTGATTTTCTTTCTGAATTTATTTCCTTATTATGTTCTGATACTTGGTGTTCGTTTGATTTCTCTTTTTCCTTTTTCTCAGTGGTTTTTGCATTTCTTTTTAGTACTTGTTTTCTTAAAGATACAAGGTATTTTCTGGGTTGGGTCGGCATCATTTGATGATTGAAATTTTGTAAAGGGGTGGATGTTCCTTTATTCCGAGGATTTCCGTAATAAAAATATACCCTCCACCACCTCATCTGTCGAACCTTTAGTTCAACATCTTTTATTATGGTTGCATTTGTGATCGTGAGGAATTCATGTGTATCGGTCTCCAACTTAAAATATACTGAACATCCTGAATACTTGTAGAATTTATGTAATTTTCTAAATATATCCAAAACTTGAAAATTGTTTACATTCTCTTTGTATGCATTAATAAAGGAGATGTTTCTAAGATCCTTTGTGAAGATTTGACTTATTGTGCTAGATACCAATTTGTAATTTTTATTTCCTTTTGTGAATTCCACATTTACAGGCCATGTTATTCCTTCAGTGAGGCATTTAATAAACAATCTTCCAAATTTATCTATTGTCAATGGTGAATTTCCGTTATTTGTTTCCATTTTTTTTATTTAATAATTTTATTTTAATTCATTAATCAATAAGGTTCCTGCAAAAGAAGAAAAAAATAAACATTTCTGACTTCAATTTTAAAATCTTTTCTCTATAAAAAATACTTTAATATTCGATTAAGCAAAACTGATATCATAAATTAGCAAATAGCATTTTTGAAACTATATCGGTTAGACTACATATTAGTCAACCGCAAGACAAACCAAATAAGAGTAGTGGGTTAGACTCTCATAGCTTCCCTTTCCCCCTTTTTTTCCCCTTTTGCCATACTATACACCTATCTACATTCTTTGAGTCACATTAATACTAATATCTATTTTTTAGGTCTCTTTCATCTTATTCTTCATTAGCAGAAGAAGATTTCCATAATTTATAACGAATTAATTCTTCGTTAGCTGAATGTTATTATGATCTATATTTCCTATGTATGAACACTATTATCTTTATTATTGATCAGCTATTATCATCAACTACTCATCAATATTTCATCATATTATCATCATTAATTAATCACTGAATTATTGGATTATCATTAATCTTATTGATCAATCACTATCATCAATATGATACATCATTATTATACTATTTTCTTATTATCAATTAACTATTTTTCTTACTTCAAATATTCAAATTCTGATTCTGATTCGATTCCAATTCTGATTCATTTTCATTATTAAAGGTTTCAATTAATTTATAAACTTTTTGGACCTCCTAATTGGGGTTAAGTTATCTTTTAAGTTGGGGAGTTACATCTCTTTAATTCGAGAGTTATGCCTCTTCTCAATTCTCTTTATATTGCTCAAAAATAAGTTATTATAGAACTAATTAACAAATGAAATTTTATTTATTTATTCTATATGGTCCTAGCCATCTAAATTTTAATTTGCTTCCTTTACCAACTCTATAGTTATCTTTCAAAAGGACCAAGTTTCCTATTTGGAATTCTTTAAAGTTTTTCGTTTTATAATACCTTTTTTGTTTATTTTGTCTCATTTTATAGTTTAAATAAGTTTGTTCATAGGCTTTATTCATTTTTATAAACATGTCCTGTTTATAACTTTTCCCATTATAATCATAATTTTTGGCTGAAGATATTATATCAGATAAAGGCAAAGTGTCATCTCTACCGAAAAATAAGAAAAAGGGTATTTCATCTATACTAGAGTGATAGGAAGTGTTAAGAGCTAATGTTACAAAAGAAAGATAATTTTCCCATTCGTTAGGACAACAATTATTTAAAGCAGAAGCTAGGGCAAATTTAATGCTTCTGTTACTTCTTTCTATATAAGGATTAGATTGGGGATGAAAGGAAGTAGTGTGATGAACTTTACATTTATAGAAGTCGCAAACTTCTTTAAATAATTTAGAATGGAACTGAGTTCCATTATCTGCAGTTATATGTAAAGGGGCAGAAAATTTATTAATGTAATCTATAAGACAATTTACAATGGATTCTTTAGTTATATTGGGTATGGGGTAAGTTTGAATAAACCTGGAAAAATGATCTATTATTGAAAATATATATTTATTCCCATTATTAGAAATAGGTAATGGACCCATGACATCAATGCCTAGCCATTTACCAGGGGAAGTCATAGAGGAAATGGAGTTAGAATGCAAACATTTACAGTCAAAGTAATCGGATTCCAAACTTTGACAAGAAATAATAAATATAATGAAATTATATTGACATATATAAATAATAAACGATTGACCTCTTTCTTATAAAGGAAAATCATGGAACTTTAAGAAATAACTTTTTCTTGCTCAACTAATACACCGCTCAATTTCATCCCAAAGATGTTCTATTGAGTTTAAATCTGGGCTTTGGGATTGCCAGGGTAACATGACAAACTCTTTATTTCTCTTGCAGCTTCTGGTGTAAGCGTTGCATAGATTTTACATTGTGGTTTGGGTCATTATCTTGCTCATAAATAAAATTAGAAATGTTTCCACGTAGCATTGGTAAAAATAATTAAATACCATCTTTTTCATTACACATTCTTTCAACAGTTTCGAGCTGAAACAACCCTAAGACAATGAATAAAAATGTAAAGCAGAAAGAAATTCGAATTTAAAATTTTTATGAGGTCTGTATTTACTTACTCCGTCTTTTATCACTTCAAACAAGTCCAATATGCTCTCATCTGTCAGAAAACCTTTGTTCAGATCATCAATTTTTTCAAATTACTATAATTAGCTTATATGGCACAACTGAAGGTCTAGCTTTTCTGTCCTTTCTGGTAAAGCAGCTTTCTTTTATAACTAACTCCTGGCATATATATATATAATATAGTATATATATATATATATATATAATATATAATATATATATATATATATATATATATAATTGGCTTATTTTTGCTAGTTTATAACTTATTGGATCATGCCCTTAAAGATGATGTAAAGCAGTAGTCATAGAACAAAACGTGGTATAGCTTGGTATAGAGGGTTGCTAGGGTCTTGCGTTACTGATTTATTTGCTTTGGGGCACGTAAAATATATGTTTTAATAATAAAATTTCATAAAATTTTTATAAAAAATTAATTTTAAAACTTGATATTATAAAATTTATAAACAAAAAGTATTAACTAGAATAATTAATAAATGCTTTTTGTTCAAAAGATAATGATTGATTTATTATCTTTAAGAAACTTTGAAATAATCTTTTAGTTTTATAAATTGAATGAGTAAATAAATGTACGTGTTTAATCTACAAACATAAATGTTTACTAAATTCTATGTTAGTTCATGCAAAAGAACTTCATTTGATATGATTAAACAGTGTAATATTATTAATGAAATCTGGTGTGTTGTGTTTTGTGTGTGTGTGTGTGATAAATAATAAAGTCATGAAGTGAAATGACTGGAGGTAATAATAATAATTAATAATACAAAAACAAATCCGGAATTATTTAAAAAACTTTCAAATCATTTTAGTTAACAGTGGTGTGTGTGTTTTAATGAGCCTGGTGTGTGTGTGTGTGTCGTGTGTGGTGTGTTAATAATAATAAGAGTCATGATAAAATGACTGAGTTGTAGTAAATAATAAATAATTTAAATATTTTTTATTTTCAATCATAAAGATAAAAAAAATAAAATAAAAAAAATAAAAAAATAAATTAAAAAAATAAAAAAAAACAAATCGCATTATTTTAAAATAATAATAATAATGATAACATAATAATAATAATAAAATTAATAAATAATAATAATAATAAATAATACTAATAAATATTAAAAAAAAATCCCATTATTAAAATCCTTTCAATTAATTTTAGTTAACAGTGGGTGAATGATCTCTGTTGAATGATAAATTAAAAGAAACATAAATTTTTTAAATAAATAGTCTAAACTATATATTAAAATATGATGTAAATTTCAGTAAAGATATGTCTACAACTTTTTGTGCTCAAGCAATTGCGCTATTGATTTACTGTTTTGCTGCTTTAAGGTCAGGTATGTAATAATGTTTTTATTCAGAAATGACGTGGAAATTTTAGTAAATTAAATGATTAATATAAACAACACTCTGGTTTTTTCTTACTTACAATTTTTAAAAAATTTAGAATAAAAAGTATTAAAACAGAAAATAGAAAATAATAAAAAAACATAATGTTAATAAATATAAGCACTCCGTTAGAGTGCTAACTCAGGTTAGGTTAGGTTACTTTCCTGTTCTGACGGCACTGCAGAATTGTTTTCACTGTTTTAACTGTTTTGCTAATATAATTAATGTCTTTACTAAATATGTTAAAGTCTAAATCAAGTTAGGAAAGGCGTTCATCCTATTAAAACGATATATATATGAAAAGAAATTCTTTGAATAGTTTACAAAATGATATCACAACTATGAAAAATTTAACGCGCCGGCGGTAATATTGCGCCTGCGGATGCCGCGGCGGTTACGCGGTAAATTGCGCCTGCCGGGCGACGCGACGGTACGCGGTAATATATTGCACCTGGGCGGGCGTACGCGGCGGATTACGCGGTAATGCACGCGGCGGTTTTTCGCGCTGGGGCAAACTGTGGGTGCGGGGATCGTTTGTTTTTCCGTGCGCACCTTCATGTAAACTTTAATATATATAAGTATATTATATATATATATAATATTTATATATATATATATATATATATATATATTTATATGTATATTTTATGTCGTGTTCGTAAGTGCCTAGAAAAAAGGAAGCATCCTAGCAACCTGTATTATACACACCATTCGAATCCAGATATCCTTATAACATACGGGGTAGACACCAATTTGGGCTGTTCTATGATCAGGGTAGCGTAGAAAAGGCTAGAAAAGGAAGCTTCGTTCTACTTTCTAATATGCACCAATCGATTCCTCATAGCTTATAACAATAAGGGTACACACCAATATTAGGGCTATTCTAAGCTCAGGGTAGGCTAAGAAAGGATAAAGAAAAAAGTGACACTATATGGCACTCAGTTGGCACTCATCTGGTACTCATGTGGATCTCATAGGACACTCCTCTAGACACTCATTACGGCGATGCCAGGTTGTACAATGATCTTTATATATATATATATATATATATATATATATATATATAATATATTATATATATAGTATATATATATATATTATATATATATATATATATAAGTATGTAATTTGGGAACCATCAAAATGTATATATATCACTAAAATCTGCAAGCCATCAAATCTGAGTCATTCAATCTGAGCCATCATTAATAATATCAAAGGAATATCGGACCAAATAATCTGAGTCAATCAAATCTGAGCCATCATTGAAATATCGAATAGAATAATCCGGACCACATAATTGTTCTTTTGAAAGACTAAAAAGATTTTACAAACAAAATGATTTGACAAAACGCCGTAAAGACATACGACAAGAGCTAGAAAAGTTTGATTTTCCAATAGATGGAAGATGAACATAGACAGATTCCAAGATCATAGAGGAAATGTAGTTAAAATACAAACATTTACAGTCAAAGTACATCGGATTCAAATTTTGAACAAGAAATTGTAAATATAATGAAATTATATTGACATATATAAATAATAAACGATTGACCTCTTTCTTATAAAGGAAAATCATGGAACTTTAAGAAATAACTTTTTCTAGTTTTTTTATTTCTTGCTCAACTAATACGCCGCTCAATTTCATCCCAAAGATGTTCTATTGGGTTTAAATCTGGGCTTTGGGATTGCCAGGGTAACATGACAAACTCTTTATTTCTCTTGCAGCTTCTGGTGTAAGCGTTGCATAGATTTTACATTGTGGTTTGGGTCATTATCTTGCTCATAAATAAAATTAGAAATGTCCACGTAGCATTGGTAAAAATAATTAAATACCACTCTTTTTTCATTACACGCATTCTCTTCCCTTTTATGAGATGGAAGTTTTTAACACTTTTTCGAGCTGAAACAAAATCCCAAGGACACTGACTACCATACCTTTTTTACAGTAAGGGTTAAAGAATTCGAATTTTTATATTTTTTTCTCAATTCTTCTAAATTTTTACTTATTCTCGTCTTTTATCACTTCCAAGCAAGTCTGCTCTCATCTGTCCAGAAAACCTTTGTTCGAATTTTTATTTTTACACAATTACTAATATAAGGCTATATTGGCCAACTGAAGCCAAGCTTTTCTGTCCTTTTGTAAATAGCGGCCTTTCTTTTAATTAACTAACCAGCAATATATATATATATATATATTATATATATATATTGTCATCATTTTTATAATATATATATCAATGAATAGTAAAGTTATATATATTATATATATATATATATATATATATATAATATATATATATATTTATATAATAGTAATCAGGGTTGGGGATTTTTTTGATTTTTTTAGAAAAACATCAATTTTGATTTTTTGATTTATTGATTTTTTTGATTTTTTTTATTTTTTTTATTCTTATTTATTTTTTCATGATTATCAACGTGTACCAAGAAACATATATTTATATATATATATATATATATATAATATAATATATATATTAT
>JABUQX010037295.1:0-15000 GCA_015478945.1 Trachelipus rathkii | reverse complement strand
AGCGCAAAGGCAATATTTTCCTCAAGATCAACAACCTATTTCCTTGTTTGCTATTTTATTGTGACTTCATAGAAAGCTTGTTCACAAAGTATGATGTTGAAAATGGCCAAAGGAAACTTGTGGATTTTTCTACTAGGTTAGGATACTCCTTTTGTTATGCTAAGCCAAAAAGCAGCTCTGATAAGTCAGTCTTCTCAAGTTAATTTTCAGTAAAGAATCACGCAGAGATCATTAAATTCGTCTCTTCCAGTAGCTGTGAAATCCTAGTTTCTTCACAATATCTGCTGTGAAATGGGAAACTCATCCTTCAAGATTTTTAACCGAAAGAGAAGGAAATACTTATCTAACTGCATTCTTGCAATTTTGATAAATCGATCAAGAATGAGGTTTTTGCTTTCCTCGTCATTGCGTTCCGAAAATTATAAAGGGATGGAAAATTGAAAAAATCAATTTTTCTCAATTGCAAACTCAATTAGCTATCTTTGCTCATGAAACCTTTCATTTTATTGGTTGAAGAAAATTATTGTTTCTTGCCGTCGTCCCTACAATTGAAGTATTAATTTATTTTAGTTTACTAAAAAAATCTGATAGATATGACAGCTGTAAATACCAATCATCATTTTGCAGCGACTAGAAAATGCATCAGTTTTCTTTCTCAAAAAATACTTTTTAGTTCTTCTTTGAGTGGAGAAGCGGTTCAGTACTTTAATCACGAGATAACCATTCTTACTTCTATGAGCTGTAAATAATAATTGAATATAAGGTGCATCCATTTCACACATATTTTTTTCAAAGAGTCTACACACATTTCAAAGGTCGCGATTTAATGTATATTTAATCATTACTTCAACAACCTGATTTATAACTTCATCGAACTGCTCACCACAATTTTTCCTACTAGTGCTTCTCTGTGCAGTATGGGCGAGAAAAGCAGTGAGTTATATCAATGATCCATTTCCTGTAAACTCGCGCAGTAAATTCCTTTATACTTTCCTTGTCATTGGATGTGCACCATCAGTACTACTTTCACAACAGTCCCGTTTCCATGAAAGACATGGTTTTGAGATCAGGAAGAGACGGAAGCGAAATATCGGCGCCGGTACTAGTTGTTTTCAACTCTTTGCAAAACAAAAACTGCTCCACGATATTTTAACCGTCAATAAATCTACAGAATCCAAGAAACTGATTTTTGGCAGTAATATCAGCACTTTCATTAATTTGTATAGCAACATTTATGGTGAGTTTTTTATTTTATCTATGACTGGTTCATTTATTTTTAATGAATTTCAGATATTCTACGGCTATAGCATTGTTTGAGAGAGGAACCTTTGTAATTTTGGATCTCTCGTCTTGGGTTTCAACGATAACTTTGCACGCCGGGATAAGATGAATATCTTCCAGTTGTATGAGGTTTCAATTTCTTGGCTAGCAGTTTGGCAACTTTTAAATGAAACTTCGAGAACAGCGTCACTTGTGGAAAAATCTCTTCAATATTCTATTACCAATTTTCTCTTGATTTTCTAATAGCTTGAAAAATATGAGCCGGGTTTCTGGGATACACCTATGTGCTTCGTAGCAAGACGTCTCCTAAGTTTGCTGGGGACTATGGTTTCATTGCTTAGCGTTTCACCATACACTAAGCACAGGGAACGTGGATTATCTGCATCGATGTCCATGAAAATCCGTAAGACACATAACTCTAAATACGTTCTTTCTTTAAAAGAAATTCTTTGATGTTGAGTCTCGGAATGATAATGTTCAAATTAGTCTCACTTAAAGTAGGTGGTACAAGTTCGCTCCCCTCGAGTTTACGTTTCTTATTACAAACTTACCATTTCAGAATTGATCACTTATGTAACACTTCCACAAACCCTACTAACATTAATTAATTTTTTTACTTATTGACTCTACTCTACTGATTTCTACCCAAAGCACTGCTTCTGTGTGTAAACCATAAATTGCTATTCCTCGACATTTCCCATATATTTTTAGCTACTGTGGCTCCATATTTCTCGAACTCTGCATCAGAGAAGTTCTTATCACATTCAGCCTTATCCTCCTTTTCTCATTTATCTAAATCACTTTTATACAACTTGATTTTTTTTATTCAACCCACACATTTGGCAGAAGTTGCAGGAACATGAAAATCTACTATTAAGTGGTTTCCTTGTCTACTACAAAGCCAATAGCAATTGGCAAGTGATGACCTAGAGTCTCCCAAGAACAGTCAAAACCTACTGCAATCATAACCCTTCCAGAATCGAGCACACTGTCCGGTAAATGCTTCTCATAATACCTGTGCACATTTTTAAATCTTTCGAAAATTACCTTTTCTTCCCTCAACCTCCTTCTGTAGTAACCCAATCGCAGGGTTTGTTTGGCTTAAGGGGAATATTGGGATATTAAATGCTGTGAAACTATTTGAAAATGCATTATAAAAGGCAGTAAATACTATACCAAAACTGATATGATGCAAGGGTTCTACAACCTGCCATTACATCCGGATGGTCAAAAATATTTTACGATCACAAGCAACCTCGAGACTTTTACCTATACTAAATAGGACTTTCCCTCTGATTTCTCAATAGTGAAGCTACTTTTTTCGCACACCTTACAATTTGCACTCACCAATTACCTTTCCAAGCTGAGATTCTTCCATCAGCACATAAATTTCTTGCATTGCTGTTAGTTACAATATAATATTTGGTCAAACAATTTGTTGAAGTCTTGAACTTTTTAACAACTTCTTTCTTTGGTTCACGCAAATATCCACATTCTTATCCTCCTCATCAGATACATTAATCTGAGCTCGAAGTCATCCTCACCATCATCAGGACAGATCTCTGGATCCTTCTCACCACATTCCTCATTACTGGATCCTGATTCTACCTCCATTGCCAGTGGTGGATCCTCTAAAATTGACATACTTTCCAAAAGAGCTTCGATATATACCTCCCTTTTAATTAGTGTTTATATATATTTATATAATTATATATATGTAATATAGTAATATATATTTAATATATATATATATCATATATATATATATATATATATATATATATTATATATATATATATATCTATTTATATATATTATATAAATACTATATATATATATTATATATTCCAGAGGGGTTTGATTCTTAATCATGGTGTTATTGCTTTAAGTATTAAACTTGTGCATGGCACACTGCGATGAGAAGCCCCGCCAATGCCGATGAGTCTTTGTGTGTTCCCCCTCCGTCCCCAACACGTGCAGAGTAATTTCTCCTTACCGTCACCAGAGACGAGAAAAGCAATCCACTCAACATTTTTCTTACTTTGATCAATGTCTGATAAGAGCTTACCATTCCAATGCAAAACATGAGGATGGCCTGGGCAAAATTCTTTGGACTGATAACATTCAGCTGTAACTTTCCTGTGACTGGCGCGTGCTATATACATTGTGCTTGAAGAAACGGACAGTTCATTCAGATCATGACCTAGAGCTTTAGCTGTTACAGCATACACCATAGATGAATCGCAATAGGAAATATTCAGCCGATCATAGGTGGCTGCCACGTCTTGTGTGATCCAATTCTTTGGTCGTTTCTTGGTACTTTCATTAGAGAAGGATGCAACAAATTCAATGGCAGGATCGGTGTTATCCGAGTCAGTCGATGACGAACTTTCATCCATTAGAACTGCAGTCTCATTGGCCGATTCTCGAATTACCGCGGTCGTTTACCCCTAAATCGATTTTTAAAACCGCTTTCTACGTGTTCTGGTTGGTTTAATACATTGAAAAACATAATCGAAAGAAAATAATTACTATAATTAACATTCGATTAGTCGATTGTAGTAAGAATCACAAACCCTAAGCAATGCTAGTTTCCAGCTTCTAGCACCCTCACGCTCTTTCCTGAGGTACTTTCTAGCACCTATAAGGTGCCAGCTACCTTCCTGGCTACTTTTCATGTTTGGAACTCCTTGGCGTGTTAGTGCCATGGGTGAGTGCCACTATTCATATACGTTGGCCAGGTCTTTTGTGTGTGTGTATATATATACGGTAGTATGTACATGTAACGGTTATTTTATTACTATCATGCTTGCTAGGCACCACTAAGTTCTCCCTCCCTACCCCTTGTTTTCAATCAATCTAAGCACGTCACGTTTTGTGGGTGTTTGTAGGTGCCGCAGGCACCTACGTCGTAGGTGTACGTAGGTTCCGTAGGCACAACTACGTACACACGGCCCATGTGCGTTCATTACTCTTGCCCTAGGTTCTCCCTTCCTCCCTTTTTTCTAGTGCCCGTATGCAACTTTTTCATTTCTTGAGCTACAGAGTTGACCTTGGTGTCTACCCCTATGTTTAGATGGTCCACGTTTCGATTCTTGGTATTACCGAATGGATCGGAGCTGCCCTTAGTGCATTTTGCACCGGTGGTGCGGTGCTCATGTCATATGTTTTCGGTTTAAAAGTTAGTCCCCTCTTTCAAACTGCCACAATCGATTGGTTGGTGAAGGTTGCCTCCTGGGTCCCGGAGGTTTCGCGCCAGCCCAGTCGCGAGGAGCGGAGGGGGTCTAAGCCCCCAAAACCAGGAAAAGGATTTAGAAGGTTGAAATTTGGTGAGTGAAGAGAACGATTGAAATAGAGTAATGAGTTTGTGTTCCGGAGCACATGAGTTGGAGACGGTGGAGCCAGCCTGGAATTCTGGCTCCAGCTACACATTGAGTCAATTGATATGTGTTTATATATATTTTTCAAAGGACATAGATTCTGTTTTTGAGGGTTTCGCAACCCTAAAATAAGTTTGAGGACTCCCTTGAGTGGGGAAGAAAAACTGAAAAAGAAGAAAAGCACAGAGTGCAAGACCGAGAAGAAGAAAGAGGAAGGAGGACGGAAAAAAGAAGTAGTCTCATATGACGGAGCAAATGAGTCTGAGCCGGTGCTGGAGCAGAGGTTAGAGGAAAAAGCACAGAGTGCGTAGCCGAGAAATATGAAGAAAAGAAGTCTTTTGTGTCAGATCAAATGAGTCAATGGAGGTATCGGTACCGACACCGGTGCGGGGTCGGTGCGGTGCCGAGTTAGTAAACATGTACTTAGCACCATAATATTAGTGTGTTTATATATGTTTTCAGTGATGTAAAGCATGAATAACATAGTTTCAATACGCTCAAAAGTGTATAAGCACCCATATGAGATGTGGCCTAACCCCATAAATGGGTTTTGCCTTTAAAATGAAATTTTAAAAGTGCTGTAAGCTAATAATACATAGACTTATGCTCTAGCAACAGCCCTATGTTGCACAAACTTAGCACCGAGAACTTAATTGGTCCTCTCTTAGTCATACAAATGTTGCATAAAATATGGAACTCTGTACAATTTTTACCTAGTATTAACCGTTCAGTCTAACTTAATCTGAACTAAACACATTGTCTAGAAAACAAACATTATTATTATTATTATTATTATTATTATTATTATTATTATTATTATTATTATTATTATTATTTGTTATTTTAAAAACTTGAAAAACATTTTGCATATATAGAAAACAAACAGTTATTATTATTATTTATTATTATTATATATATATTATTATTATTATTATTATTTAATTATATTATTATTTTTATTTTATTAATTATTATTATTTTTATTATTCACAAATTATTTTATTTTTTAAAAATTGGTAAACATTTTACATATATAGAAAACAAACTAATTATTATTATTATTATTATTATTATTATTATTATTATTATTATTATTATTATTATTATTATTACAAATTATGTTTTATTATTATTGTTTTATTACAGATTATGTTTTATTATTTTTAAAAGTTAAAAAACGATTGTAAATATTGAAAACAAAATAAGTTTCTATTAAAAATTGTTTAAATTTTTTATTTGAAATACGTTCTAAGTCTGCTTTTTGATTTTAAGGTATGTAAAAACACGTTTTTACATACCCTAAAGGCCCAAGTCCGTAAGGACGTTTAGCAGATAGAACGGAAGGGGCTCCTCCCCACCTCCTCTTGGCCGAACGGTTTTACTTCCTTACATCTTTAGGGTCTGTAAAATCATGTTTTTACAGACCCTAAAGACGTAAGGACGTTTAGCAAATAGACCGGAGGACCCCCTCTGGCGAAACGGCTTTACGTCATATTTTTGCAGTATAAACATAACAAAATAAATTCTTTTGTGTGAGTATAACATATAATTTATTAAAAACACTATGTTTTTACAAAAAAAATTATTCTTTTATTAAAATAACAGTGAGTGGGGATTAAAGACGTATTTTATTGTCAATGCTATTACAAACAATACATGAAACAAGTTCTTAGGTATGATTTCAAAATAAATTTTATTAAAATATTTTTATTCCTTAATATTTATAGCCTAAGTATAACGTGAATATACAGTTAGCAATAACAAAATTCAGTGCTTAGCACCTGCAAAGTAGTTAACACCTTATAAAACTTAACCTAAACCTACTTTTCAACATAGGTCTAACGAATCAGTGTTATTTTTCTCTATCATAGTAATATTTATCAATGCTTTACAAAAATCTACCATGACCTAACTATCTATCACTCTAATCTCATTTTAAATACCATTACACTGGTCAACAATGATTTTGGAACTAAAACGGGAATAGGTGTTCTATGTAGGTATAGTTGTCCTGAATGCGATGATGTAGTCGAAAATGACATATCACGTCACAATTGTCTTTTTTTTTCTTTTTTTACAGTTGTCACCACCACTCACGGGCGAAGCCCTATCAAGAGAGGCGTGCAGACGCCTCCAGAAGTACACCACACTACACGCAAATTACGCAGATGAGGACAGGACCGCAGGGCTTTTAAAGTGGGAGAGATTAAATTCAGCAGGAAACCACGAAGGATGGAAAGACGAATTCCCAACAGAACAGAAGTGACTTGGAAAGAAAGGAAAGCACCGCAGCGGGAACTAGCCGAGTTGCCAAATCCACACAAAAAAAAAAATAACTCATGCGCAGACACAGCACCCCTTTGTGCTACGAGGGACGTCGTAAAGGTGGTACGCAAGTGACAAGTTCCCTCGAGCACCTGTCGCTGCGGTACCCATAGAAAAAGAGATAAAGCACAACATCGCGCCGCAAAAGAAGCAGGGTCAGTGGAAGTGGAAAGATACGGAAAACAGTTTATAAGTCTTTGGCCTCTGACTCGACCCTATCCAAAAAGCGGGTGAAACCAGAGCCCCCAGTATGAGAAACAGTACTACTCCATACCAAGGGCGGATGACAGGCCCCTGTGATAGCCTGAAGCAACTGAGAAGAGAAAAAAAAACAGTCGCAGTCTAACAGAACCCCCAGTTTTCTTGAGGCCGCCCTAGCAACGTTGTGATGTGAGGTTTCCAAGACATTTTTTGTTTTATGGTTAAGGCCAAGGATGTTATATATTGTCAACAGGAGAGGACGAGAGAACCGTCGAAAGAGATAGTAAAAGTTGGGAAGGTGTTTTAGAGAGAGAAAGATTTGTAGAAGTTGAGTTTTAAAGAATAAAATTTCACAAGGTTGAGATGACACCACCCTGGAATTCTATCCAGATCAGCGAGCAAAGAATCGGAAAAAAGATTAATACGAGAGGCAATTCTAGAAGTAAAAGAGCGAGCAGGAATTGAAATGAGTTGAAGAATGAAGGGTACGAGTCATCGGCATACGAGTGGATAGAGTTAGATGTGCAGGGGTGAAGAAGTAAATAATGAAAATAAAGAATTTTTTTTTAAAAAAGTTAGGAAAAGACAGAAACCCTGAGGAACACCACAATTAACAAAAAGAAGAAGTCGCCCCGTCAACAACAACCGACATTGATCGATTGAAAGAAAACTAGACATTAAGTAAGCAAAAGGTGAAGGAGGAAACCCACCCCAGGAAGGAAGCTTGGAGAGCAGTGACGCATGCCATACCCGAGTCAAATGCTTTGGATATGTCAAAGCGCCACCACGCAAGTCTCCCCGTAGTTCTCAAGGGCGGAAAACCACAAATTCCAGTAAGATAGGAAAGTATATCGCCAGTAGACCTCGAACGCCGAAAGCCATTACTGGCGATTTCTTGGAAAGAAGTGAATGACGATTCGCAGCACACAAGATCTAAGAAAATAGAGTTTGAGAAGGGTTTCAAGGATCTTAGATAGAATACAAGTGAAGAACTATAGGGCGATAGTTAGAAAGGATCAGAGCGGCTACCTTTTTTCGGAATCGGGTGGACATGTGTGCGTGCTTCCAACACTGAGGGAAAGTTTTAGTATTGACATAGAGAATATAGTTGTGAGCGAGGGGTGGGCAGCACGGAAGCACACTCCCTCAAATACACGGGGAGGCATGCCATCCGGGCCACCCGCCTTTCCTAACGTTCGTAGATTCAGGAGGCCCATCGCACCCGATCGAATGGTAAATCAAGGCAAAGGCATAGCGACACCTGAGAGGAGGAAGGAGAGATGAGGAGATGCCAGAAATCGTCCAGGGTTGAGTTAGAGGAAAAGAGAGAATTATTACTGAGTCATGCTTGAACACGAAAAATCGTGAATATATATTAATGTTCTCTTGAGAATTTTTGTAAGCTATGCTCGCAGTATACAGAGTATGTTTTTCAGTGTAAAGGGGTTGTGTCTGGGTGTTGTTAGTCTTTTTTAACTATATATATATACTATAATATATAATATATATATATATATATATATATATAATATATATATATATATAATTATATATATTATATATATATATATATATATAATAATATATATATATATTTATTATATATATTTACCAGCTCATTAATTTAAGGTGTAGTTTGTTCAGATATATAATATTACAGGCATTCTACCAAACGTGTTTGTGTAAATTCTCCGAATGTCTTTTGCTACGTATGTGGAGGAATTATTACTCCGAAAGTCAAACGGAAAACAAATACACTAATCCTTTAATCGTCATGTATTAAACATTATTTTAAGTATGCGTGGGTGACCAGTGATAAGCCGATGGCGCCCCACACACATAACATGCATTAGATGTTATCTTAAATTAACCCAGTGGTTAAAAGGTTGAAAAAAGCGCATTTGGCCTTTGGAGTGCCGATGTATTGCATGGGAGCTAAGGAATCATATACAGGATTGCTACTTTTGCTTAACAAATTGTATGTGGCTTCAATTAAAAAATTAAGCAAACATTGCCTATCCGACCATTGTTAACTCAGCCAGGAGACCAGTCCCCCATAATGATGAGAACCTACCGATTCCTAAAGCACCAGCTTCTTGGAAAGAGGTTCCTGACTCAGATGAAGATTTGTTTGACTCTATTGCTGGAGCATCGGGTGCTGCAGATATGCCATATATCCCAGACGAATCAAATGCAACACCAAACATGATTACGCAACCGGAACAACTAAAATCGCAATTCTAGTCACGAGAACCTGTATTTAGCACAAAACAGTAAGTGCAATCTTAGGTTCACGCCCACTGCAGGGAGACACCACCTCGCGAACCATTGATCTCAGAATACCAAAAGAAGATATAATATTAGTACACTACACTAATACGACAAATAGAACTGGACGACACAATATTTCAGAGAATATTTTACAAAGAGTAACATTAATATGTTCATGTTCCGATGTTTATGGACTTATGATTGAGCTTGGTATTCCGTATTTAGATGGTGAATGGCGCTTATTCATGGACGCTTCAAAAACTAGCCTAAAAGCCGTCTTATTGCATAACTCAAACAAGTTTCCCTCAATTCCGGTTGCGCATGCTGCTGGAATGAAGGAAACCTATGAAAGTATGTCCGAAATATTGAAGGCTATTAAATATTAGGACCACACATGGCTTATCTGTTTTATGATCTGAAAAGTTGTTGGAAAACCTAATTATTTTTTATATTTATTCCCAAAACACTTGTTTTGTGTTTGATGGGACAGCCGGGATACTAAGCAACATTGAACGTAATAAAAACACTGGAGAGAAAGAGAATACATTTACCCGGGCAAACGGGAGGAATGTTCAGTATAAGGGCCCTTTTTAGATCCTAAGACGAGTTATTCACTTTACACACCATTACATAATTAAACTATGGCCCATTCGACCCATCAGAACAAGAATATTAGTGAAGGCCCATGCATAAGGAAGCTGAGATGGATTTAAAACATTTATGGATTTAGTACTTCATTGTTATGAAGGGAGAACAACGGCAACCTAAAAAATTCGAACAACTACAACGTGACCCGCTATTTGACAAGAAATGTAAACACATGATACAAACTATTACTGCATGGAATCCCTTCACCCGCGCTAACCATTACAGAGCATATCCTTGGAACAAACGAGTTGAAAAATTAACCGCGACTACGTATTAGTAGAGAGCGTTTGCTTAGTTAATTCACAAGAAAACTTAGGCTTCACCGATGCTCACAATAAAAACAATACATTTTTATACATCTCTCATCTGACATTCTATTCACACCAAATCTCGGGCAGTTAAAGCGATGAACAAGGTGAAAGATTTCACCAGCAATATCACAGCAAATGGAGAAACGTTTTCAGGGCAGATGGGATGAAGCAATGATGAGTGATTACTGCTGGTTTCTGAAAAAGAGAAGACACTTCAGAACCTAAAAGAAAAAGTAGTTATCGAAAGTTCAATGGCGGCACAAATTCAGGGAAAATTAAGGTAAAATAGATTATCATTTCTTATTTCAGGTAATTGCATTATACATACATTGTTTTATTACTCGTGAATCATAACTCTGTAAATTTGACTATAAATTAATTAATCTTTATAGTCAAGCTTTACTATAATATATATATCTTTGTTACAACATAGGCATATTTGGAGGTATTATACCTTAACTTTGGGGAAGCTTGTAACTCAAAAACCTTTATTGCTGATAACAAAATTTCTAAAATCCATTTTCGGATCTTCTAGAAAAATACTCATAATTTCAGCCTAAGTTTTTATTTCAGTTACGAATAATTTAGAAAAATCTTGTTGACCAGTGTTTATAATAGTTACGTAACATAAAAACAAGCTCTTTTGTGTGAGTATAGACTCAATAATTTATTTTCAAAACATTTTATTTAATGTTCATTTGAAATATTTCAAAAATATTTCAAAGTTTTTAAAATCTTAAAATAACATTTATTAATATACGCAACGATCTTATAAATAGTTATATATATATATATATAATATATATAATACTATATAATACTAATTATATATATATCATAATTATACTAAATATCTAAAATGTTTATATATACTAGTAAATATATATACATATATAATATATATATAAAATAACGTAATGTAAGGAAAGATCTGATCAACACGTGTACATACACAGAAGAGTATCGTGATATATAAAAGCAGAAATACCAGCAGACTGAATCATTTCTTACCCTAGAACTATTAGGCACAACATCTCTAGACAGCGCACCGAATATTCCAGCCATTATCTTGGAAGATGTTATTATATTCAGCGCAGCCCGAGAATTTCAAAGCTCATACTGTTGTACATTCCTAAGTCGTTTTACCTTGCTATTAACAGAAAAACTATATGTCATTTTTAAAAAAAAATGTTGTATACCACCATCCGTCAGTAGTAATTAATAACTTGTTTAAAGTGATTAAACACATTATCAGATAAAAATAGGAATGAATTAATACCTGTGTCTTTTACTAATTTTGTTATCACCCCTCTATTAAAAAGGTCGCATTTTGAAATATTCATATATAATAATTAATATACACTAAATATATATATAATATATAATATATATATATATATATATATATATATATATATCATAAAGGAATGATGAACACTGGTTGAATTTATTCAACTGTGCTTAGAAAATTAGTCTTAAATGAATATTAACGGTTTTATTACACAGAATTTAATACTTAAGTTTTATTATCTGTTGTAATCATATCTAAAAATGAAATTTCATTTCAGGCAATTCTTACAATAATGAGTGTTGCTAATAAGAAGAGGTTGAAGACCAATCTAGCGGACTTAACGCATGTCTATTTAGAGAAACTTAAAAAGTTAGTGGAGCGTCATACTTATGAAGTAAAGGTTATTGATGATAGCTTCTTCCACGGACCAAGAGATCTTCTGAGCGTTGCCGGTTTTTTTTGGGGGCCGTTAGTAAATATTTGTATATGTTTATAAAAGTCGATAGAGTTCGCAATATGGTGGTGTTTGAGTGGTGTTATGAAGGACCCCTGCGAGGTTTTGGTTCCGTCAGCAGGCCCCGACCCGGCGGAAAGTCAGCGATAAAAAATTGTTTGTACATAAAACTCTAAATTAATGGTTCCCCATCAACACCGACTCGTAAAATCTCTATTTCCTCATACTTTAACTTGTTGCGAAGCATCCAAGGGAAATTCGACATGACAAGTTGAGAAAAGAATTTCTCTTCATCCGATCCGAAATTGGCCTCTGAAACCTTTTCATTTATTTTCTCTAACAATGAAGAAACGTTCCTCAGGACAAAAATTACCTCTATTTCCTCATCACTCAACTTATTGAGAAGCACCAAAGGAAACTTCGACATGACAAGGTGTGCAAAATATTTCTTCTCATCCGATTCGAAATTGGCCTCTGAACCTTTTTCATTTATTTCCTCCAACAATGAAGAGACATCTCTCAAGTTCACAAATTCTTTTACATCTTGGGTTTTTGACTTGTTCCCAATCAATATCTGATTATCAGATTTTATGACCCCATTGTTGACCTGCTTTTATCAAATACAACTTCAAAATTTAATCTCTAATGCGAACTTTAACGCATGTTGTTTGATTTGTTCATAATTATATATTGCTCACTGGTCGAAAAGTTTTTGTGTATTAAAATTATTTAACAAAGTAATATACTGTTTTTTAGTTTTGTGAGTGAATCTCCTTTGTAAAACGTAAAAAATTTGCGTTTTTTACATACCCTAAATCAAACGTAAATCAAACGTAAATCAAACGTACCTCCGGCCCATCCATATCTATTGATTTCAAGTCATATTTTTTACATGTTTACAAAAGTTTTATTTTTTTTATTTTATTTGTTTAAAAAATATATATTTTTTATGTTATGTAACGTAAAATATTAGCGTTTTTACAGTACCCTAAAAGCAGAAATCAAACCCGCCACTCCCCATCACCATCCTGCCCATCAGTGACATCTATTGTATTTCTATTGACTTCAAAGTTCTCTTTTTCTTAGTATAATAAAGTTCCTTTGGTTAAAAGCGGGGAAAAGAAAAACAAGTTTTTTATTTTAAACGCAGTCTATAAATAAGTGCAGGACTACATAATCGTTTGACATATTTTTTTTACATCAAAGTATATTGACAAGTTTATTAAAAGAAACATATATTAAAAAACATATGAAATAAATACCAGTATAACACCGCATTTAAATTAGAATTTGATAGCTTAGTACAGGAAACATTATTATATTTTTTAAAAAGATGTTACATAATGAATAATGAAAACATAAAATCTACAATGCAGAGAGTAAGGAAAGCTAGAACATATAATAATCCTAACCTTACAACGTATATCCAGAAATAGAAACTCCATTGCTCGAAACATTCCGAGGAGAAGTGTTGAGAAGACAAGTCCAGAATCGGTTTCCCAATTTTACAGAGCCGAGTTCATTACAGACGAATACTTAAAAAATCTTTCTTTTCGTTCTAAACACCGATTTTATTTCCTCTCATTCATCTTTAATAATTCAAGATTATTATTTTTCGTACTCTATCAATCTCAATGATTTGAGGATGTTCCATATACACCAGAACTGAGATTTGGGATTGTCAAACTTTGGTCCAAATTTGAGACTCAGCCCTATGCTCCTTTTCTTAGGATATTGAGATGATAAGATTACAAGCTGAAATATCAGCTGTGAGATCGTTACGCATATAAAGCTTTTACGTGTTTTCAGCGCATAAGTCTTGAGTCAATACCTTTACCGTATATCGCTGCAAGATACAGCATGGCAATTAAATCCGTAAACAAAAAGGTCGCGTGAACATTGAAAATGTGCACCTATCGTATTGTTCATCTCAGAATCACGACCCGTAGTTGCGTTTGACCCATTCAATTCAGACTGATACCTCTAAGCTCCGAAATGCCGGTTACAATTTAAATGCGGACTTCCATGTTTCCAGAATAAGCCACGCTGTTTCTGCAATCTCCTATTATTATTTTTCTGAGGTAACGCTACCATTGACGCATGCCTTAGGTATATTAGATACTCGACAATCCTTGGTAAAGTTAAAAATTTAGTCTCAATTCTCCTTTGATTGGACATATTGCTGTATCCCGAGTTCAAAAAGAGATTTTCTCCGATTTCCATGTTACAATGGGAGAACAATTTCACTAACGATACATAAAGATAAGCATCCAGTAATTTGAAAAAAGGCTTTGGGGCGGTAGTTGTGGCTCCGAAACTGCTATGACTTTAAGCGCAAATTGGGGTGCAGATTAGATTAACCTGATACGTGTGTCCCACTGATGGTTAGAATAAGTCTTCCTGTGCAGAATATATCACCACTTCACACGTCCGCGTTAACCTCACTTCATACTGTGTTTATTTTTAGATTTAGCAGCATTATCCCTATGTTTCTCTACATCTTTTAAATTGTATTATCCAACTCATGACTGCAGGTGAGACTCCTTAGCATCTTAAGAATAATTTAATTAAGTTTCAACGATATAACTTCGGTAAGGGTAACTTGCAGCTGATGCTTCTAAGAGAGTTTCATTCTAAAAACAACTTTCACGTTATTTTAAAACACGCACTACAGGAAAATTTGTCTCGGGTGTACACTATGTGTTCGGTGCCTGTGAGATCTGACCCATCTTCATTTACTAACTTGCCTTCAAAAAATATTAAAACCCAAAAAACATTCGAAAGGTCAAAGAATACTGGTCAGAAAGTGCCTTGGTATGATGAATTATCTCTCTCTCT
>JABUQX010037294.1:0-42871 GCA_015478945.1 Trachelipus rathkii | reverse complement strand
AGAACGGAGAACGAGAGAAACTAGAAGAGGGAGCGAACGTAGCAAACTGCCGCCAGCCTTACCACCGCTTGCGCTGTGCCTGGCGCCGCCGCCACCTCAACATCGCTGTTGTCCAGCTCTGCGCTGCCTTTCGCTGCCTGCTGCTGCCTGCCACCCGATGCGAACAAAACAGAAAGAGAAAACTGAGAAAGAGAGCGAAACGATAGCAATCAAGCCAGTCAAGTTACAACTGCCTGCTGGCTGTGCCGCCGCCCACTCCAACTGTTCGTTCCACGTCTGCCTGGCCTGGCCTGCCTCCCCCGAACGAACAGAAACACAGAGACAGAGAAACTAAGAAAAGAGGGAGCGAAACGTAGCAATGCAGCCAGCCATTTACCACCGCTGCGCTGCTGCTGTCGCCGCCGCCACTCAAACTGTTGGTTGTTCCAGTCTGCCTGCCTGCCGGCCTCGAGAAAACAAGGCGCGCAAACGGTGAAATCTCATTTGGATTGCATTAAAGAAACCCGCGGTGCTACGACTAACAAAGCGTTAGCCGCGGGCTAAGGACCGACTACCCCTCGTACAAACGCAGTTGACGAGGAACCCTTCCCCGCAACAGGCCTTCGAGGTTCCCATCCGATTACTTGCTACTACCACCAAGATCTGCACCGGAGGCGGCTCCACTCCGGCTTACGCCATGAGCTTCTGCGCCACCCCCGCGCCCTCCTACTCGTCGAGGCTTCGAGACCCTATCCATCCCTACATATCCGGGACGGTCCCCCTCCCGTGAAGGAGAAAGGGAAGAGCCGTTACTACCTCGACGGTCGAGTATCGGGGACCGGCTTTAGCGCCATCCATTTTCAGGGCTAGTCGCTTCGGCAGGTGAGTTGTTACACACTCCTTGGCGGATGCCGACTTCCATGGCCACCGACCTGCTGTCTTGAGCGACCAACGCCTTTCATTGGTTCTACATGAGCCGGTACTTAGGCCCCTTAACTCGACTTTTGGTTCATCCCACAGCGCCAGTTCTGCTTACCAAAAATGGCCCACTAAGTACTCGGATTCGACAAAGAGGCTTCAATGAAGAAAGAACCCTTTTCTTCACCCGTTTAGAGTTTGAGAATGGGCTGAGGAAATTTCATCCCCAAGGACCCCTAATCATTCTCTTTACCGGATGAAACTCTCAATGCGCGAAACGAGCACCAGCTATCCTGAGGGAAACTTCGGAGGGAACCAGCTACTAGATGGTTCGATTGGTCTTTCGCCCCTATGCGCAGCTCTGACGATCGATTTGCACGTCAGAATCGCTGCGGACCTCCACCAGGGTTTCCCCTGGCTTCATCCTGGCCAGGCATAGATCACCATCTTTCGGGTACCAGAATATGCGCTCGGAGAGCCCGCTACTCAACTTAACAAGCCTGCGAAACGCGACCACTACGTGCCCCGTCCCCCGAAGAACAAGACAAAAAAAATTTGTCATAAATTGTTTGGGAAACGGGGAAGCAGCTAGCCGGTTAGGCATTAACAGCGAGAAGGAGCGGCGCGGGCCCCGGGCTTGCGCCGTCCACATACAGGGTGGTTAATCGGGGGGAGACCAGAGGCAAACCCACTCACCGCCGAAATAACCCGTGAGGGCGACACCGGCGACCTGGAGAAATACCTACGCACGCACCCCGAAACGGATCAGCCCTATGAAAGGATCACTTTCGTTTCGCCTTGGGGTTTAGACAGCCCTTTGACTTGCGCATATTCTAGACTTCTTGGTCCGTGTTTCAAGACGGGACGAGTAAGCTGTCGCAAACTACACCGCGTCGCGCGCTGCGAGACATAGCGGGGGCACGACTTCGCCTCCTCAGGGGCGGCTGAGGTGGTGAGAGGACGTATACCCCCAGTCAAGAGCACACTTTACAACATTTAACCGTCCGAGAGGCCGTCAGAGCAACGGGGCGGCCCCGCCAAACTCGGAAAACCCGGCGGCGTCTTCAAACCGGCAAGCGGTTTGCTGCCTATCCGGGAACGAGAATTAGCGGTTTCCCAGACCCCCGTGTCATCGACACCTCTCGAACGGCCGCGGTGCCCTACTTCGGCCAGCAGTGCATCCCCCTTCGGCGCTCGCTGCCTGAAACGTCGGTCGACCATCGAAACTCCGGGGAAATCCCCGAAAGAATCTCCGGGATCCGTTCAACTAACGTTTACGACCAGACGCTGCGTTACCTCCGGGGTGAATTGAAGCCGACCATTTCGGGTACGAACGCTCATTCGCTTTAGACTCGTGGTAGTTTCACGCTCTCTTGAACTCTCTCTTCAAAGTTCTTTTCAACTTTCCCTCGCGGTACTTGTTCTCTATCGGTCTCGTGGGGATATTTAGCTTTAGATGGAGTTTACCACCTGCTTAGGGCTGCATTTCCAAGCAACCCGACTCTCGAGAGCAACCGACGTGGAAAACCGAGGCAACGACCCTACGGGGCTAACACCCTCTATGGCCAGCGGGATTGCAATCGACAAACACTTCGGGTCGGATCGGCTTCCACACGATTACTCCCATACGCGGCATCGCTCACAGGACCTTTCGGCCCTGCAGCCTACGCGCTGAGCTCCTCCCTTTTCAGTCGCCCTTACTAAGGGAATCCCTTTTGGTTTCTTTTCCTCCGCGTACTTATATGCTTAAGTTATGCGGGTACTCTCTCCTGAAGCAAGGTCGGTTTAGGCACAATTCGTAATATCCAGAGGATGGCAGAAAGAACGGCGTCGCTGCCGCCGCTTACTGTAGGGCTGCTGCCACTAATACTGTGATGATATACCTCTTTTATTGATCTTCCTGCGTTAGCGTTCTTCAGGTGACGCCACCCCCGATCAAGAGATATACCGCCGACAATAAAGTGCAGCAAAGGAAATAATTTTCCCATCACCACTACGGTAGCGACGTATTCTCCCTGCTGCCTATTAGCTGCTGCTGCTTTTGCAATGATGAGGGTTGCATAGTACGGTGATATTCGTTAGGTTAATTTCCTGCGTTAGCGTTCTTCAGGTGACGCCACCCCCATTTAACACGAATACCACCGACCGAGCAACAAAATTCATTGCAGCAACAGCAGCAGCATTAGCAGCAGCGGATTAAACAGCGACTACTAATACCGTCGTGCACTAACTTACCACCATAAAGATGATAAGTAACTCTCTGCCTCATGGACTACGCGAAAAGGCTCTCTGATATGCGCTATTATACGACGAGCGACAAAGCGTGCACTTTGAGTTTCTTTCGCATTCGGCAACAGTGGAAAGAGAAACGGACGGAGCGCACGCGAGGAACTAACAAAACACAACGTCTCATTCTCAGGATAGCTACTACTACTGCGGGTCGCCATCCGGCAACACAATGCTTATGCGCTAATACCACAAACAAACCTTCCCTCATCTCCAGCGTTTTGTGATGAGAGGGGGGGGGGGGGGGGGGGGGGGGGGGGGGGGGGGGGGGGGGGGGGGGGGGGGGGGGGGGGGGGGGGGGGGGGGGGGGGGGGGGGGGGGGGGGGGGGGGGGGGGGGGGGGGGGGGGGGTCGGGTGCTCGCGCAAATTTTCCTTCCTCTTCCCCCCCTCCTTCTATCTCTCTTTCTTTTTTCAAGGCTGCTGCCGGTCCGGCAACACAGCGCACGAAACGAAACTTAATTCGAGATGGCACCACCAGACTTCTGTTAACGTCCCCTCAAAAACCTGTTTCGAGAAAGAGAGACACCGACGCTATTACTGATACAAATTTTTATGCTGATGCAGCAGCCACTATGCGCCCCTTTGCGTTTGTCGAAAGGAGAACAACAATCGGAGCGACTTTGGCAACTACGGCGCTAACACCAATACACGCAATTTTCCGCACACCCTTCTTTTCAAGAAGCGGAGTGGGAAAACGCCTGATTGGGTAACGCCCGCCGCACCCGATCGTGCATCCCTTTCGAAAGGCGACACAGTAGCAACAGCAGCAGCTACAGTAATAGCACCGGCATCCTTCCCTCGAAATGGTCTCTCTATCAACCAAAGGGAGCGAAAGAAGTCTAGGTGATGACCATTGCGTTTCAGTTACGTTACGCACGCTCAACAACAGCAGCCCGTCCGAAAGCGAGAAGATAGAAAAGAAAAGAGGAAGGAAATTGCAAGCAATTGTTTGCGCGATCGCTCTCACTTTTAGTAAAAAGAGTGAGAGAAAAGTTCCACAAGTGGCACCAGCGCACGCACAAAGCGACCAACAGCAGCAGCAGCAATATCCTCTTTTTTTTTCCTAAGATGAGACGTTATCAATGCGTTCCACACGCGCACCGTCACGAAACCCTTCCTGCGAAAAGAAACTCGTGTCGCGAGCAATTCCTTCTTACACGCTCAAACCCGTATTTCTCAACCAACCGGCAGCAACTGAAACCGTAAAAGCGGCCGGCAGTAGTAACAGCAGAAGCAGCAACAATTTGGCAACTTGAGCAGCCCAATCCATTTCCAAACGAGCAGAGTTAGTGCAAGTGCGGTAGAGGCCCCCCCCCCCCCCCAACCCCCCAACCCCCACCCCCCCCCCCCCCCCCCCCCCCCCCCCCCCCCCCCCCCCCCCCCCCCCCCCCCCCCCCCCCCCCCCCCCCCCCCCCCCCCCCCCCCCCCCCCCCCCCCCCACCCCCGCCCCCGCCCACCCCTCCCCCCCCCCCCCCCCCCCCCCCCACCCCCCCCCCCCACCTAAACCAGAATTTACGGAGACGGAAGCTACAGGCAACAGTCGAAACTCTATTTCCAAACGAGCAGAGTTATTGCAAGTTCGGTAGAGGGAGAGACGACTGCAACATCGGCCACAAAACCAGCAACATTATCAGCTGAAGCTAGCGAAGCAACAGACACTACATCTCAACAGCTGCAGCTTTAGACGTCGCTCAACATTTCCAAACCGCATTGTGATTGAGGTTTCGGTAGAGGTTGAAACGACTGCTGCTGAGAGGTAGTGACTGATGAACGCGCGGCAGCAGCTGAAGAAGCGGCCAAAATGAAAACTCCATTTCCAAACGAGCAGAGTTATTGCAAGTTCGGTAGAGGGAGTTTTCGCAGCGGAGGCAGCTGTGTCAGCAGCTGAAGAAACGACCAGGAGAGCAGCTGATTAAGCCGCCGAAGAAACTCCATTTCCAAACGAGCAGAGTTATTGCAAGTTCGGTAGAGGAAGAATCGACGGACGGACGGACGGATAGCTGCTCTGCCGGACGCTCCCGCTGCTGAAACAGCTACGTGTTCCACTTTTCCGACCCAAGCTTCGTTAAATTGGGTCGGTAAAGGGAACTACCGCAGCATCGGCTGAGAAAACGAGAAGAGCGCGTGCGAAGCGACTTGGAATCAGAGTTTTTTTCATGATTTCACAAGGAATCGCGATCGTCATGTCGCGGACGAGGGAGATACTTTTTATTTTAACCTTCGAGAAGGTGTAAAATAATAATGCTGCTTTTCTTCTCTACCCTCGAGCCGCTACGTACTTAAGACGACGCTAAGGCTATGAGCACATCCGCGCACTCGGCGCCCCGCGAACGTCCAAGGACTCGAATATGCAACGAAAAGCTTTTCCCTACAGGACGTACAGGGAGACAGTTGAGTTGACAGCAATGCCAGGCGATCATCGAGAACGTCAGAAAAAATTTAAGGGATAATAATATCTGGGTGATAAAGCGCAGGAGTTCGGGATTATTACGTTTGGAGAAGGACCGCTTAAGCCGCAGGCTCGGAAACCAATTTTGTAAAACATCCCCACGGCGGGAGTTTTATATATAGGGGGTTTCTTCCTCTGCGTTAAGCTAGGGGCTTCCGTACTCCATGTCGAACAATCCCGTCATCCTTTATTGACATTCCGCCACGAGAAGGAGACACATTGGTTAGCCTTCCACTCAACTAGTATGCGACCCCGGCAACTATCCTCAACGCCGCAGCGACAAAAACGGCGATGAGGTGTGGTCCTAGTTGAGCTTCTTGCCACCAATAGCGCTCATTCACGTGCCACCCAGTAAATATCACCGAGGTGAGGCGGGGAGCAATAAATAGCATATTCTGGGAAACGACCTCATAGACCTCCGCGCTAGTCGTTTCGCGCGGAGTCGATCAAGTTTCACCAGCACTAAATACGCCCACACCGGGGATCCTCACCACCGGCCCAACGATCTACGCTTCTTTCGCCAAGCCTCAACGCCTATAATACGTCCAGGGTACTTAGTCTCTTAACGTGAGTGATTCGAGAGAATGACAATGAGACGGAACGCTATCGTGACGAAACATCCCCTGGCGAGACATTTGTGCACTCTTATGGCTTTGCCAAATTGGAAGTGTCGCTCCTAACCAGGTTCCTTAACGCCCTACACACGCCCGAAACAGAGGTCTTGTAGTAAAAACCGACACTTGCCCAGGAGTGCCTCTCCGGGAAAAGAATGCGATTTTTGAGTTTTTCTTTCCGGCAACTTATGAGCGTTACTCTTAGTGCAACTAAAAAAAAGAGATAACGTCCAAAATAAAGAAAAAACTCGCTGAATGAGGTGGTGGTAAGAACCCCAAGACCGAAGCCGATTCGACCACTGCTAAAAAATAGCGTCTTGGAAAGTCCTTACTCCGTGCCCCAAACACGCATTCCTCTCAAGGTGGAGAGGCGCAATGTGCGTTCGACCTGTCGACATTGAAGTCACTTGCAAGACGGGTTAATTCCGCATATTGCAACGGTCTTCGTCGACCCACGAGCCTAGTGATCCCCTACCACGAGTTGTTTATTTGTTTTATCCCATATTTTCTCCGTTTTTCAGTTAAGAGGCAAAAGGAAGAGGAAAGGGAAGATAGCCGCCTTCGTACCAGCTGCATTAACCATACTGATGGATACTTCGGGAAAAGAAAGTCTCAACCGGGGGGCGAATAAGAAAGCTTTATCTCTCGTGAAAGCAAACAGCAAATTAAACCAGCACAAGTAGCGACAGCGGAACCGGCCGAAACTCTATTTCCAAACAGCCATTGTTATTGGAGTTCGGTAGAGGGAGAGACGACGCGGCACCGCCCAGGCAACAAATGTCACTACTAAAGCCTGAAAGCAGCAGTAGCAGTACTAGCGCACGAACTACTACATTTCCAAACAAACCATTGTTATTGGAGTTCGGTAGAGGTAGGAGAGCGATGACTAGACTGCTCCTGCTGCTGCTGCTGCTGCAGCAGGCGACTGGTATCAACATTTGTGATGATATGTTTGCTTTCATTTTCTGCACGCACCAGCTACGGACGGCAGCCCAGCAACAGTAAGTCTTAACTCTATTTCCAAACCACCAGAGTTAGTGAGGGTTCGGTAGAGGGAGTTTTCGACTTTTCCTGCCGGCGCAGCTTAGGTACTACAGAGAAATAAAGGACGATACCACCGGGACTTTGAAGATTGATTAGCTGCGTGCGTAGCTCAGATTACTTTGCCTGCGACTGTCTCTTTCATTCATTCATTCGGTACCTATTCGGCAACATCGCGATAAACGATCTCGGTCCAGGATGCCAATTCCCTACCCCCCCTTAACTAGAGCTGCCCGCATCTAGTTAAAGGGATCGAGAGGAATCTGAGGTAAAATCCCCTGCGTTGAAAAACGTTTAGCGCCTAAGCATCGAACGAAGGAGAAGAAAGAGAAAAGCAATCTAAGCGCGCGCAGAGCAGCACTAGCAATCTACAAATCCGCGAATGGCAAAACCTTTACACCCTGAGCAGAACCAGCACAAGTAGCAGCACTTGCTGCGAGAGCGGAACCGGCCGAAACTCTATTTCCAAACAGCCATTGTTATTGGAGTTCGGTAGAGGGAGAGACGACGCAGCACCGCCCAGGCAACAAATGTCACTACTAAAGCCTGAAAGCAGCAGCAGCAGCAGTAGCAGTACTAGCGCACGACCTACTACATTTCCAAACAAACCATTGTTATTGGAGTTCGGTAGAGGTAGGAGAGCGATGACTAGACTGCTCCTGCTGCTGCTGCTGGAGCAGGTGACTGGTATATACACACACACACAGATCTGTTGATGTTTGCTTTCATTTTCTGCCCGCACCAGCAACGGACGGCAGCCCAGCAACATTAAGTCTTAACTCTATTTCCAAACCACCAGAGTTAGTGGGGGTTCGGTAGAGGGAGTTTTCGACTTTTTTATGCCGCCGCCGCAGCTTAAGTACTGCAGAGGAATAAAGGAACGATGCAAAAACCTTTACACCCTTAGCAAAACCAGCACAAGTAGCAGCACTTACCGCAAGAGCGGAACCGGCCGAAACTCTATTTCCAAACAGCCATTGTAATTGGAGTTCGGTAAAGGGAGAGACGACGCAGCACCGCCCAGGCAACAAATGTCACTACTAAAGCCTGAAAGCAGCAGCAGTAGCAGCAGTACTAGCGCACGAACTACTACATTTCCAAACAAACCATTGTTATTGGAGTTCGGTAGAGGTAGGAGAGCGATGACTAGACGGCTCCTGCTGCTGCTGCATCAGGCGACTGGTATATACACACACACAGATCTGTTGATGTTTGCTTTCATTTTCTGCACGCACCAGCACAAGTAGCAGCACTTGCTGCGAGAGCGGAACCGGCCGAAACTCTATTTCCAAACAGCCATTGTTATTGGAGTTCCGGTAGAGGGAGAGACGACGCAGCACCGCCCAGGCAACAAATGTCACTACTAAAGCCTGAAAGCAGCAGCAGCCGCAGTAGCAGTACTAGCGCACGAACTACTACATTTCCAAACAAACCATTGTTATTGGAGTTCGGTAGAGGTAGGAGAGCGATGACTAGACTGCTCCTGCTGCTGCTGCTGCAGCAGGCGACTGGTATATACACACGCACAGATCTGTTGATGTTTGCTTTCATTTTCTGCACGCACCAGCAACGGACGGCAGCCCAGCAACATTAAGTCTTAACTCTATTTCCAAACCACCAGAGTTAGTGGGGGTTCGGTAGAGGGAGTTTTCGACTTTTTTATGCCGCCGCCGCAGCTTAAGTACTGCAGAGGAATAAAGGAACGATGCAAAAACCTTTACACCCTTAGCAAAACCAGCACAAGTAGCAGCACTTGCCGCGAGAGCGGAACCGGCCGAAACTCTATTTCCAAACAGCCATTGTAATTGGAGTTCGGTAGAGGGAGAGACGACGCAGCACCGCCCAGGCAACAAATGTCACTACTAAAGCCTGAAAGCAGCAGTAGCAGTACTAGCGCACGAACTACTACATTTCCAAACAAACCATTGTTATTGGAGTTCGGTAGAGGTAGGAGAGCGATGACTAGACTGCTGCTGCTGCTGCATCAGGCGACTGGTATATACACACACACAGATCTGTTGATGTTTGCTTTCATTTTCTGCAGGCACCAGCACAAGTAGCAGCACTTGCCGCGAGAGCGGAACCGGCCGAAACTCTATTTCCAAACAGCCATTGTAATTGGAGTTCGGTAGAGGGAGAGACGACGCAGCACCGCACAGGCAACAAATATCACTACTAAAGCCGGCACGCAGCAGCAGCAGCATTAGCAGACGAACTACTACATTTCCAAACAAACCATTGTTATTGGAGTTCGGTAGAGGTAGCAGACCGACTGCGCTTTCTACTTACTGCCGATGCTGCCTGCCGGCGACTGGCACCATCAGAACTTGCATTTAACGAGATTATAAAGCTTTCTTTGCCCCTCGACCCCCGAGAAGGACTTCCTCATGTTGATGTTATTCCTCCCGTGTTGTAGGACGAAAAGAACCGGGAGAGGGAGACTTATCGGATCCTCTAAATTCTTTTCGAACGAATGCGTAAGCAGGCATAGACAGATGAGCTACAAAATCAGAGCTATCTATACCTCATCGCAGGGCGCCTTCGCTTCCCGACAAAATTGTCGGTACACGCAGGGTTGCTCGCCACACCCTTTGTTTCGCAGAAAGACCTCTGGTGTGCCCCAAGAGCAACAGCCGAAACTCTATTTCCAAACCTCCAGAGTTATTGGGGTTCGGTAGAGGGAGAGACGACTGCTGCTACTGCTACTACGGTTGGAGACACCAGTGGCCGGTCCGCATAGTACTACAGAGGAATAAAGGACGATGCCATCGAGACTAGCTGCATGCTGACAGACAAATCAGAAACAAAACAGAACAGAGAAACTAAGAAGGAGGGAGCGAAACGTAGCAATCCAGCCAGCCATTACCACCGCTGCGCTGCTGCTGTCGCCGCCACCACTCCAACTGTTGTTCCGGTCTGCCTGCCTGCCTGCCTGTCTGTCTGCCTGCCTCCCGAAACGCGCAGAAACAGAACAGAGAAACAAGGAAGGAGGGAGCGAAACGTAGCAATCCAGCCAGCCATTACCACCGCTGCGCTGCTGCTGTCGCCGCCACCACTCCAACTGTTGTTTTAGTCTGCCTGCCTGCCGCTCCGAGAACAAGGCGCGCAAACGGTTCGAAAAGTTTTCCACCGACTATGACCGAGACTCGGAACGAGGAGCCGACAGACAAAACAGAAACAGAAACAGAACAGAGAAACTAAGAAGGAGGGAGCGAAACGTAGCAATCCAGCCAGCCATTACCACCGCTGCGCTGCTGCTGTCGCCGCCACCACTCCAACTGTTGTTCCGGTCTGCCTGCCTGCCTGCCTGCCTGCCACCCGAAACGAACAGAAACAGAACAGAGAAACAAGGAAGGAGGGAGCGAAACGTAGCAATCCAGTCAGCCATTACCACCGCTGCGCTGCTGCTGTCGCCGCCACCACTCCAACTGTTGTTTTAGTCTGCCTGCCTGCCGCTCCGAGAACAAGGCGCGCAAACGGTTCGAAAACTTTTCCACCAACTATGACCGAGACTCGGAACGAGGAGCCGACAGACAAAACTGAAAAAGAAAAATTAAGAGAGAAACTAAGAAGGAGGAAGCGAAACGTAGCAATCCCAGCCAGCCATCACCCCCGCTGCGCCGCTGCTGTCGCCGCCACCACTCCAACTGTTCTTGGGTTATTTTTCATGTCCTGCCTGCCTGCCTGCCTGCCTTGCTGCCGAAACGAACACAAACAGAACAGAGAAACAAGCGAAGGAAAGACGGAGCGAAACGTTAGCAAATCCAGTCAGCCATTACCACCGCTGCGCTGCTGCGGTCGCCGCCACCACTCCAACCGTTGTTTTCAGTCTGCCCTGCCTGCCCTCCGAGAAAGCGCCACGCAACGGTTCGAAAAGTTTTCCACCGACTATGACCGAGACTCGGAACGAGGAGCCGACAGACAAAACAGAAACAGAAACAGAACAGAGAAACTAAGAAGGAGGGAGCGAAACGTAGCAATCCAGCCAGCCATTACCACCGCTGCGCTGCTGCTGTCGCCGCCACCACTCCAACTGTTGTTCCGGTCTGCCTGCCTGTCTGCCTGCCTGCCACCCGAAACGAACAGAAACAGAACAGAGAAACAAGGAAGGAGGGAGCGAAACGTAGCAATCCAGTCAGCCATTACCACCGCTGCGCTGCTGCTGTCGCCGCCACCACTCCAACTGTTGTTTTAGTCTGCCTGCCTGCCGCTCCGAGAACAAGGCGCGCAAACGGTTCGGAAACTTTTCCACCTACTATGACCGAGACTCGGAACGAGGAGCCGACAGACAAAACAGAAACAGAAACAGAACAGAGAAACTAAGAAGGAGGGAGCGAAACGTAGCAATCCAGCCAGCCATTACCACCGCTGCGCTGCTGCTGTCGCCGCCACCACTCCAACTGTTGTTCCGGTCTGCCTGCCTGCCTGCCTGCCTGCCTGCCTGCCACCCGAAACGAACAGAAACAGAAAGGAAACAAGGAACGGGAGAGAGCGAAACGTAGCAATCCAGCCAGCCCTACCACCGCTGCGCTGCTGCTGTCGCCGCCGCCACTCCAACTGTTCCAGTCTGCCTGCCTGCCGCTCCGAGAACAAGGCGCGAATGGCAAAACCTTTACACTCTGAGCAAAACCAGCACAAGTAGCGACACTTGCTGCGATAGCGGAACCGGCCGAAACTCTATTTCCAAACAGCCAGAGTTACTGGAGTTCGGTAGAGGGAGAGACGACGGCACCGCCTTGGCAACAACATCAACAACAAATGTCCCTACTAAAGCCTGAATGCAGCAGCAGCAGCAGCAGCAACAGTACTAGCATACGAACTACTACATTTCCAAACAAACCATTGTTATTGGAGTTCGGTAGAGGTAGGAGAGCGATCGCTAGTCAGCTACTGCTGCTGCAGTAGCAGCATCAGGCGACTGGCTTTGATTTTCTGCACATACCAGCTACGGACGGCAGCCTATCAACGGCAAGTCTCAACTCTATTTCCAAACCACCAGAGTTAATGGGGGTTCGGTAGAGGGAGTTTTCGAATTTTTTACGCCGCAGCATAGGTACTACAGAGGAATAAAGGATAATGCCTTCGTAGGGATAAGGGGGTGGTGATAGTGCTGCTGTCGACGACACTCTTTTTCCAAACCACCATAGTTATTGGTAGAGGGAGTGCCGGCAAAACAGCACCATCACCTGCTGTCAACTTTCCTTATCCGCGAATGGCAAAACCTTTACACCCTGATGGGATGCCGCTGCAGCAGAGTTAGCGAGCGTGATGACAGTAGCTGCCGCATTAGTAGCAGCAGTAGCAGCCGAAACTCTATTTCCAAACCACCAGTTCGGTAGAGGGAGAAACGACTGTTACTGCTGATTTTGCTACTAGTACTAATGCGACAGTTTTTGACATCAGCTGCTAACCCTGCCGAAGACGACCCCCTCACACATAAAGAGCGCTAATGATCCTTCCGCAGGTTCACCTACGGAAACCTTGTTACGACTTTTACTTCCTCTAAATAATCAAGTTCGGACATCTTTCCGTCAGCCTAGGGTGCCGCCGATCGCCCCCGCCGAAGCGGAGTTTGGTGTACGAAACGACGGCTACCGGAGGCGCCAGTCCGATGCCCTCACTGAATCATTCAATCGGTAGTAGCGACGGGCGGTGTGTACAAAGGGCAGGGACGTAATCAGCGCAAGCTGATGACTTGCGCTTACTGGGAATTCCTCGTTCATGGGAAACACTTACAATCCCCAATCCCAATCGAGTAGGGGTTTCAACGGGTTACCCGCTCCTTTCGGAGGGGGAAAGCACGTTGATCCCTACATTGTAGCGCGCGTGCTGCCCAGGACATCTAAGGGCATCACAGACCTGTTATTGCTCTTTCTCTTGCGGCTAGACGCCGCCGATCCCTCTAAGAAGATATTACGACGGACGCCCCTCGCTGAGGCCCGACGAACGAGGCAGGACGGGGACCTAGGAAACCGCCGCAACTTCGACCCCGAAAAGCGAGAATGTACCGCGCGCACTACTACTCCCACACCGAAAAGGCAGTAGGCAAAGACTGAGAGCGGACGGAAGGTAAGCTACGATACGCGCGGCAACCCCACGAGGGAGGCTGTTCGCGCGGCACGTAACTCCCATCCTTATCATCATCAGCTTCGCACTTACCCATGGCGGAAAGCAGCAGCGGCAGCGGCCTTAGACACCGCCCCTCGGGAGCTACGACGGCCCTGGGTGACCCCCGCCCGCAAAACCCCGCGGTCGGAAACCCCATCTCGGGAGTCGATCCGCCGACTAGTTAGCAGGGTAGAGTCTCGTTCGTTATCGGAATCAACCAGACAAATCGCTTCACCAACTAAGAACGGCCATGCACCACCAACCACCGAATCAAGAAAGAGCTCTCAATCTGTCAATCCTTCCAGTGTCCGGGCCTGGTGAGTTTCCCCGTGTTGAGTCAAATTAAGCCGCAGGCTCCACTCCTGGTGGTGCCCTTCCGTCAATTCCTTTAAGTTTCAGCTTTGCAACCATACTACCCCCGGAACCCAAAAACTTTGGTTTCCCTGGGGCTTCCCGTCGAGTCGTGGGAATGACGCCGACGGATCGCTAGTTGGCATAGTTTATAGTTAGAACTAGGGCGGTATCTGATCGCCTTCGATCCTCTAACTTTCGTTCTTGATTAATGAAAACATTCTTGGCAAATGCTTTCGCAGTAGGTAGTCTTGCGAGGGTCCAAGAATTTCACCTCTCGCCCCGCAATACTAATGCCCCCGTCTGTCCCCTTTAATCATTACCTCGGTTCCGAAAAACCGGGCTGAAAAAGGCGGGACCGAGGTCCTGTTCCATCATTCCATGCGCTACCATTCGGACGTAAATATTTTAGCCCGCTCTGAGCACTCTAATTTTTTCAAAGTGAACTTGTCGGCCACGCGGGACACTCGGTGAAGAGCACCCCGCGAGAAACCGACGACTGTTCTAAACACGGAGCCGGCAGGGATCCACCGGGTACGCTGACCCGCCACGAAAGAGCAAATGCGACATACATCCGAAGGGCCTTAAACCTTCCCGTTTTTCATCGTTCCCTACGACGCGGGAAACCGAGAGGAAATACGCGTTGTAACGGAATTGAGGCGCAGGGGCAAAACCGAAAAATAGAGGACAGCAACAGCAGCATTTACCCGAACAGCCGGGGCGAAACCGCCGCAGAGGCGCCTCCGAAGAAACGACGAAGAGCGCGTAGTGCCCTGTAATCGCCACAAGCACGGTGCGGTGAGGCCGGTAGAGAAACCTACGTTAATTTGCAAACCCCTTTCATCGAGTGGCACCCGTATCATTGACGTGCGCTTGCAGCGGGACAAATACACGAGTTTGTATCGCGGGATCTGCGAACCGATCCCCTTTTAGAGCCGGGAGAACAACTCTACAAACAGCAGCGCGAGTCGCGTCCACCCGAACCATCACCCGCCGCTGTCATCGCTACTTTTGCGTTTGGTGTCGCACCCGAGCAGCTCGAACACACTCCGCCCGAGAAGCCGACCCGTCTACTAAAAGAAGACGGCGTAAGCGAATCGGTTTGGTTGTACGGAAGCGCTCAAGAAGAACTCGGGAGGACGAGCGAGACAACGGACGAATGAGAGGGTTTACGGGGGAGAGGCGAACGCCTGTTCCGTTGCAGCGGATGCAAACCCGAAACTCTATCCAGGGAAGGATAAGAGAAACACCGCTCTCGAAATAATGCCACGCTACGAGCTAACAGCGCCAACGGGATTCGCTCAGGGGAAAGCCGAAGGATATCTCTACGTGCTCGACCCTCGCTAAACCCGGCTTGCTCAACAGCGACACAGAAAACACCAACGCGTCGACGCCGCCTGCGAGAGACGCGTACGACGACCCCTGAAGCCGGGAAAGAGGTTGTTGGACTGCGCCTCTAAAAACTCGGCACCCTTGCCACAAACCGAAGAAGCGTACACCAAACGGCCCTTTGCCGAGGGACACGGGAAGAACCACTTCGGGACGCAGCTCCCCGTAGACGAGTAGCGCGCCTTGGGTGGGCTTCCGGTCCGCATCAGAAATCCAACTACGAGCTTTTTAACCGCAACAACTTTAATATACGCTATTGGAGCTGGAATTACCGCGGCTGCTGGCACCAGACTTGCCCTCCAATGGTCCTCGTCCAATTTCCCTTACATCGAACTCATTCCCGAACGCTAATGAACCAAGTCGCAAGAGGCTCCAGAGGCTAATAGAGGGTGTTGATTTATATAAAAAACGTTAAATTTTTTTAAGTCTATAAACTTAAAAAGACATAAAAAATTTTTAATTTTGTTTTTTCTAAAAAAAAATTTTTAAATTTTTAAAAAATTTTTAAAAAACTGCTGTTAAGCCTTCCATTATTTTTTTTAATTTTTGTTAAAAAACTTATTTAAATTTTTATTTTTTTTTTTTTGCTTTTCTGTATCGAGGGGATACATTCATAAGAAAGATTGTAGTACCCAAGTTTCGTTGTTCCTATGCCAATCATTTTCAGATTTTGTGGGCGCTGGTGACCCCCCTTTGGGATGTGAACGGATATTTAAACCATATATGTATATGGGACTAGATATGAAGGGGTATATCCCGAGTGTTCACTTCTAGGTTCAAGTATTTCAGTTTGCTGGGGCTGGTCCCAATTTGGTCAAAGCGCGTTGCATGTGTTACCCTGGAGTACATCAAGATACAACCTAAAAAGCTGATATATCAAGTTTCGTTGCTTCTATGTCAATATTTCAGAAGTCTTGGGGTGCAGTACCCCGGTCTGGGGCACCCACAGTCTTTTACACCGGGGTCACTCTGCAGAGACATCCTCAAGAAGGTTGGGTATACCGAGTTTTCAGTGTTGCTAGGTGCAATGATTTCAGTTGTTGTTGGGGCTGGTCCTCCGAAATTTGGTCAAAATCGGTCATGGTTTTTACCCGATACATCTAAGATTACAACCTAAAAAGGCCTGGATACATCAAGTTTCGTTGTTCTAATGTCAATATTTCAGATTTTGGGGTGAGTATCCCGTCTGGGGCACCCCCAGTCATTTTACACCCAGGGGCATCTTAAGATACATCCTCAGAAGGCTGTATCACCGAGGTTTCATCATGTCTATGTCAATAATTTCAGTTTTGGGGGGCTTGGTGCCCGAATCTTGGTAATCGGTTCATTTACCCCCCGGAGAGCATCTAAGATACCCCTAAAAGGCTGTATATCAAGCTTCGTTGTCTATGTACAATATATTCAGCATTTTGGGGTGAGTATGCCTGTCGGGGGGCGACCCACAGTCATTATTACACCCAGCAGCGTCATCTCAAGATACATCCTCAGCAAGGTGCTATACCGAGTTCATCATTCTATGGTCAATATTTCAGTTTTGTGGGGCTGGTCCCCGAATTTTGGCAAAATCGGTCATTTTACCCCGTATTCATCTAAGATACAACCTAAAAAGGCTGCATATCAAGTTTCAGCTTACTACATCAATATTTAATGTTCGGGGTGGGATCCCTTCTGGGGGATCCTAGACAACCTATACGGTCTTATAACCATCATATTCGAATATTTACAGTATTACTTTGGGGCTCAAGGGACACCACATTGTGTTACAATTAGTGTTTATTACCTAACCATGTAGATATATATCGAACTCAGAAACAGGATGCGAAGAAGAACCCACGCGTGCGCAAATAATAATAATAATAATAATAATAATTAATAATAATAAGTAATAAATAATAATAAGTATAAAATAAAAATTTCAAAGATTCATGTCCACTCAACGCGAGTTGGAGCCGAGTCGTGAGTCGCGAGCGGAGTCGGAGTCGGAGTCGGCAGTTTTGAAAAGGGTGGAGTCGGGGTCGGAGTCAACAGCACAACACAACTCAAATGATGATAACTTTGTGCTCATAATTTCGATTCGAAATAATAATAATAATAATAATAATAATAATAATAATAATAATAATAATAATAATAATAATGTGTATGTGTATGTGTATGCGCACGCGCGCGTAATAAAAAAAATAATAATCAATGACAGACAAACATAGACAAACATAGACAAATCGGATTGATAGCCCTTCGGGCTATCAATCCTCCATATAAGGCTAAATATTCCTATTCATTTATAGTGTAGAAAAGGGTGTCGCGAAGTGGTCACATTCTACTTTGGAGAGCTAAGAAGACAAATGCGAAGAGCTTTTTCTTCCAAAAATGTAGGTGTAGGAAAGCCTAAAATAGGAAAACAAAAGAATGTATCTACTCACGTTTCTCCAGGAAATAGACAGAAATGATGGGCAAATATAAAACACAAAGCTCAGATATTTAAACAAATCTCAGATTGTTATTAATTAAATCCATATTCATAACTATAAAATACAAACAACATAGTTTTACTTATTTTTGATCATTAGAGATATAAAAGATGCTGAAATGGAAAGGAATTCATGTAGTATTTCATTATAAGAATAAAATTATCTTAAATCTATTAATATATATATATATATATATATAAATATATATATATATATATATATATATATATTATATATATATATATATATATATATATATATATATATATATATACTCTAAAAAAAATATTAATAATGAAGCTTAAAAATGAAAATTGATTTAAGTCTTTAGGAAAATACATAGCTCTATATTGCCGTACGCCCGACGCGAAATAACGATGCGGGACTCTTCCGAGGCCTCGCAATCGGAATGAGTTCGATGTAAAGAAATGGACGAGGATCCATTGGAGGGCAAGTCTGGTGCCAGCAGCCGCGGTAATTCCAGCTCCAATAGCGTATATTAAAGTTGTTGCGGTTAAAAAGCTCGTAGTTGGATTTCTGATGCGGACCGGAAGCCCACCCAAGGCGCGCTACTCGTCTACGGGGAGCTGCGTCCCGAAGTGGTTCTTCCCGTGTCCCTCGGCAAAGGGCCGTTTGGTGTACGCTTCTTCGGTTTGTGGCAAGGGTGCCGAGTTTTTAGAGGCGCAGTCCAACAACCTCTTTCCCGGCTTCAGGGGTCGTCGTACGCGTCTCTCGCAGGCGGCGTCGACGCGTTGGTGTTTTCTGTGTCGCTGTTGAGCAAGCCGGGTTTAGCGAGGGTCGAGCACGTAGAGATATCCTTCGGCTTTCCCCTGAGCGAATCCCGTTGGCGCTGTTAGCTCGTAGCGTGGCATTATTTCGAGAGCGGTGTTTCTCTTATCCTTCCCTGGATAGAGTTTCGGGTTTGCATCCGCTGCAACGGAACAGGCGTTCGCCTCTCCCCCGTAAACCCTCTCATTCGTCCGTTGTCTCGCTCGTCCTCCCGAGTTCTTCTTGAGCGCTTCCGTACAACCAAACCGATTCGCTTACGCCGTCTTCTTTTAGTAGACGGGTCGGCTTCTCGGGCGGAGTGTGTTCGAGCTGCTCGGGTGCGACACCAAACGCAAAAGTAGCGATGACAGCGGCGGGTGATGGTTCGGGTGGACGCGACTCGCGCTGCTGTTTGTAGAGTTGTTCTCCCGGCTCTAAAAGGGGATCGGTTCGCAGATCCCGCGATACAAACTCGTGTATTTGTCCCGCTGCAAGCGCACGTCAATGATACGGGTGCCACTCGATGAAAGGGGTTTGCAAATTAACGTAGGTTTCTCTACCGGCCTCACCGCACCGTGCTTGTGGCGATTACAGGGCACTACGCGCTCTTCGTCGTTTCTTCGGAGGCGCCTCTGCGGCGGTTTCGCCCCGGCTGTTCGGGTAAATGCTGCTGTTGCTGTCCTCTATTTTTCGGTTTTGCCCCTGCGCCTCAATTCCGTTACAACGCGTATTTCCTCTCGGTTTCCCGCGTCGTAGGGAACGATGAAAAACGGGAAGGTTTAAGGCCCTTCGGATGTATGTCGCATTTGCTCTTTCGTGGCGGGTCAGCGTACCCGGTGGATCCCTGCCGGCTCCGTGTTTAGAACAGTCGTCGGTTTCTCGCGGGGTGCTCTTCACCGAGTGTCCCGCGTGGCCGACAAGTTCACTTTGAAAAAATTAGAGTGCTCAGAGCGGGCTAAAATATTTACGTCCGAATGGTAGCGCATGGAATGATGGAACAGGACCTCGGTCCCGCCTTTTTCAGCCCGGTTTTTCGGAACCGAGGTAATGATTAAAGGGGACAGACGGGGGCATTAGTATTGCGGGGCGAGAGGTGAAATTCTTGGACCCTCGCAAGACTACCTACTGCGAAAGCATTTGCCAAGAATGTTTTCATTAATCAAGAACGAAAGTTAGAGGATCGAAGGCGATCAGATACCGCCCTAGTTCTAACTATAAACTATGCCAACTAGCGATCCGTCGGCGTCATTCCCACGACTCGACGGGAAGCCCCAGGGAAACCAAAGTTTTTGGGTTCCGGGGGTAGTATGGTTGCAAAGCTGAAACTTAAAGGAATTGACGGAAGGGCACCACCAGGAGTGGAGCCTGCGGCTTAATTTGACTCAACACGGGGAAACTCACCAGGCCCGGACACTGGAAGGATTGACAGATTGAGAGCTCTTTCTTGATTCGGTGGTTGGTGGTGCATGGCCGTTCTTAGTTGGTGAAGCGATTTGTCTGGTTGATTCCGATAACGAACGAGACTCTACCCTGCTAACTAGTCGGCGGATCGACTCCCGAGATGGGGTTTCCGACCGCGGGGTTTTGCGGGCGGGGGTCACCCAGGGCCGTCGTAGCTCCCGAGGGGCGGTGTCTAAGGCCGCTGCCGCTGCTGCTTTCCGCCATGGGTAAGTGCGAAGCTGATGATGATAAGGATGGGAGTTACGTGCCGCGCGAACAGCCTCCCTCGTGGGGTTGCCGCGCGTATCGTAGCTTACCTTCCGTCCGCTCTCAGTCTTTGCCTACTGCCTTTTCGGTGTGGGAGTAGTAGTGCGCGCGGTACATTCTCGCTTTTCGGGGTCGAAGTTGCGGCGGTTTCCTAGGTCCCCGTCCTGCCTCGTTCGTCGGGCCTCAGCGAGGGGATCGTCCGATTACGTAATATCTTGCATAGAGGGTATCGGTCGCGGCAGCCGCATAATAGAGAAAATAGTAGCAGAATAACGGTACTGTAATGCCCTTAGTTGTCTTAGCATAGCTAAACGCGCAGCTATCAAGTAGGCGATAATAACGTGCTTATCACGCCTCTCTCCTGTGAATAAGTTATCGTGATATACCCTCGAGTTTAATATGAACCCTCTCGTTTTTGTACAAGAAATTTTGGTGTGAGCATGTAGTTTTCCTCGGATATATTAAATGATACGAGATCAAGTATTACACAAGTAAGTCCCTGAGCATAAAATCTATGAACTCATTGCGTCTTTGTATTCTTTAACGATCCTGCCCTTTGTACTAGCATCACGCGCAGCTCTCGGAAACAGTTTTTTGGTTCTTTGTTTTAATAGATTTTCCGTTTTAAGATCTAGATCTTTCTCGATGTTGAGAGCATACGCGATATTGTAGCCTGCACTACTCGTTTGTGATGCCGATCGTTTCTGCGATCTAAGCTATCCAAAAAATACTCCGCTATCTGGCGATCGACATGTCACCATAGCGTCGACGGATAAAGAATGTCTGAACATAGCATTGATTTGGTGAAGTAAAAGTCGTAAAGCAAAGGATATTCAGAGTAACATGGGTTGATACTCGCAAACGGCTTGATCTAGATAAGTCGGCGTGCTATAGTTGGAGATTGGCTGAGTCGTCTTCCCTGGAGCCACGCAGGTGTCAGGCAAAGCTAGGATTCAACACTGATCGCGTTACTCAAGCTATCAATAGATCACTTTAGTAGCAATAGATCAAGCGAAGTAAACCAGTCATATTCCCATGTCACGACCCACCCTCGAGCTGGTAGTTTCCATAAATACGCGTTATCGCTAACTGCCATATACTGTGTGAGTTACTTGAATGCATAGCAGTACTATACTGATCATTCTAACGCATCGTCATAACTCTGCTGCCGCGGTACATACACGCATTACGTGTAAAGGTTTTAGTCCAATTCGCGGAATAAGATAAATTGACATAAGCAAATGATGATGGTATATATCATACTAGTATAATATATTATAAAATATATATATATTTATAGTATATATATTATTATAGATATATACTCCAATATATAAAGGTTGAGTTGCCCCTATATGGAATACTGTTCTCACATGGTAGGTGAATCGCGGAGTTTTTCGCACCCGGCCAACTCCCTCTTGTATAGGCGTGCTAAGCGCTAATACTAATCTGATAGTATGTAGAGATCTATAAATGAAACATAGTGCCTATTTACCTTTTCTCAAACTCCCGGAGAGCCCTCTGTCTCATCGTCATACATGTGACACCTATCCGGCCCGCCCTATCTCTTATTTCTCTACAGATAGGCATGCGTATTCTTATTATTCACATCCAGGTAGGGCGGTGACCTCGTTTATGGACACACAGACCATTGAAAAAAGTCCTCCACATAAAGTTCTCGCCTCTCTACCTGAATAACAAACACCCAGAAGGAACTCTGTCGGTGGTTTTGGATCCTAGTAATATAGAGTTTTGAAGAACGTTAGACATCCCTCTCTTATAGAATAGCATAGTCTATTCTATAGCTCTTTCTCTTGTCTTGGAGATTACCTATAGCGAGAGAGTAAAGTTCTCCTACTATTATCACCGCTGAAAAACTAATGTGAGAGAGGCACCTCGGATATATCTTAATGCTATGCGCTCCGGACAGCCTAACCTCAGTCCATGTGAGCCCAATCCTAGCACGAACAAGCCTGTATTCTTTATCGTATGGCTGGAGTCTATCTGTATACACCACTCTAATATGACCAAGGTGTCGCATAGTCACATGCTAATTTCTCAGTAATGTCTCGGTATATTGCCTGTTGTCATCTCTCTTAGTTCTGTTCAATGTTACTTGATGATCATTCAGGTTTCTCTTCTTTATGTACTATGTGAGTGCTAGTGCGCTGAGCGAGAGTTTCTTTAGATCAACTCGATACAGCTGTTTGAAGGTGGGAATGTGGACCCATAGCCTCACCGACCCCTGCTTGCGGGTGGTGCTACTCTTTATTACTAAATATAGACTCTCACACAGCATACGTCCTTCTAAGTGATTAATATCTAGCTCTCGTATTATAGGAATAGTTGAGTGATTTCTGGTCTCTATGTTATCACACCATATATATTCATCAATGCTTATTGAGATGACTCCCCTCAAGATACTTAGCTCTTCTCTGAATAAAGTAAAGAATCGAAGTCTCTCAAATAAGCGCATATAGATTGTGAGGATGAGAATTATGGAACTTCCCAGTCCTCAGATATGAGATAGGTAGTTATCCTCCCCTCTCGTCCAAAAGTGTGACCAAAAAAATTTTGCGCATAGGCTTTCATATATAAAATGTAGAGTGGATTAGTATACCTCATGATTTTAAGGCCCGATCCGACCTAGTTCAGGTCTCCTGAGTCAAAGAGACTTCTGTTAGCCCCTTATACATAGAATGTTGGTCTGTGTTAATACCTAACAAAACTTAAAACCTGAACGATAGAGGGCCAGTTGGGGAATGAGAGCCTATACCTGTATGGATCAATGAGAACCTAAAAGTCTGGTTATTACAGCGTGTAACTTTTTATTGACTTTATACAAGAGTTCCGCTGCCTCGTCTCCTACCTTGTTTTCTCGTCTTTGCTTTCTGTTGTAACTTGTGTCTATCTCTCATGGTTTGGTTTAGTCGAGGATAATTATCTGGTCAGTTCCTTATTAGTTGACATAAGAGAAACAGTGCGAGGGACTTGGCTACGAAAGGCAGGATATGGTGCTAAAAAACTCAATCTTATTGACACTATTAGTTGATGCTTGCTCGTCGCGCCCCATATTAAGCAACATGGCCATATTACCTCACTCATCGGCAGGTGAGCGCCGATATCGGATATTACTATACAAAAGAATAAGAGGAGATATAACGATGCAGGCAACTTTATAAGTTTATAATATTGTGGATCTTGGACTTGAGTGATAGCTGGTTCTACGCTTTCTACCCTAACTTGTAGGTTTCTAGTGTATTGCTTGTTGTGTGTGTGTGTGTGTCATAGTATCTAAACTTGAATGGCGTTGAGACATACTTAGATAGAAGTATCTCCATTAGCGCTAATGAGCTCAAAGATAAATAAGAATTCACGTAGGTAGGGTAGGTAATTATGTTATTATAACTCAGTATTGCGTGGTTTATCCTATCGGCAATGAGTAAGTACTTTACTATATTTCATAACATGTCCACAGCGCATGTACGACGACACAGAGTACCAGTATCGCTTTACTTAGAGTGACCGATATCGTAATCTTTTAAGAGGTAGTATGGAGGTAGAACTCCTGGTGTAAGAGCCCGTTGTTCATTTGACACCTATGTGCTGGCGGACACTCTATATGTTGTAAGCAAGATTAAGTAATAGGAACTGGGTTGCGTTTAGGATCTTAGATACGTTCGCCGAAAGAGAAATACATAAAGAAGTGCCATTCAACGCGAAACTATAGAACACGGTGATCGCATTAGATTTGCTCGTCCTTAATCGTATGTCAGCTTGTATCGCGCCTGTGTGCGTGTGTCCATGTTGTCGTATTCGATGAAGTTTTAAGGATGTTAGTCGGCGGAATGTCACAGTGTGGAGCTAAGATACGACTGTACAGAGATAGAGTGCGTAAACAAACAATAATGAATTAAGTGTTCGTGGGCTCATGCCCGCACGCCTAGCGTTGAGGGCGCAAGCTCCTGAGCGTTAGATGGTCGGTATTTCTCTGAATAAACAGAAAAGAGTGAGGCATAGATTAATCTGAAATTTGTATTATCTGCGTTACTGGATTATATATATCTCTCTGATAAGGATACGTCATTGCATTAACCTGGATGTGACTGTGATTTCTGATTATCAATGTATAATCTATAGTATTGATTATGATTCTCTTTGTCACATTATTGTTTAAATGTGCCTCACATCGCTATATTCTCTCAGCGTCGTATATCAACAGACCAATAGTCTTGGTGTCGCGAAAACATAATTGTATATATCTCAAAGGTAAACCTAGTATCGCGTAGACACTGCTTCAGGTGGAGTCTGTTGCATGACAGACTAAAATACAATCGGGTGCTAAACTGAGGTAAGAATTTTACGGCTCTGCCGCGATACAGCAGCAAGATCGCACAAAAATAAAAGCAGTGCGTTAAGTAGACAGTAGTTTAAACTGCTACTGGATTGGCTAACGTTAGCCGCTCCCTCCCCTGTCCTCCTGATTTACCTTCATAGACTTCTGTGGATTAATACGGTTATCTCTTTTTGGTCTTCCTGAATTTTAATTCGTACCTGACCTATATATATGCAAACAATGTTAAAAAAATTTCAATATGGCAGTGAGCATTTTGAAAGTTTATGAAAACATGGATGGTAATTCAAAAAGGAAGTTGCCTGTATGGTTCAGATCTATTCGGCTGTACGACTCACAGACTCTACTTAACCTGAATTACTCATATTTAAATTCTATATTGATTTATACGCATATATAGCACCTTGTACTCACTGCAAATAGCCTCCTATGACATTTGCTCAGGTCGCAGCCGCGCTTCAGCCACAGAGGCTCTCTGCGGATAAATTGTCTGTACTCTAGGATGGACAGATATAAGAGTCCTGAGAGCATTGCAAGTATTTGTGGTGTAGATGTGTAATTTCTCCGTTAATCCCTCTTTGAGTGTCAACTCTGCTTGTCTCTCTAGAGGACGAGTGTCCCACTTAAAAAAAGATCCATGCATTATGCTGTGATAAAAAGTGAATTTTTCGGAACAAATCCTTCACGCAGATCATTTTGCCATGCACAACCTAAGTGGTATACAGCCCACTCTGCTTCAAGAAGACGCAAGTGAGGAGCGGAACTAAATTGAGAACTACAGATCTGACGAGTTGTTTGGAGACTTGGACGAGAGCAAGCAAGCAGTCTCGCGCTGGATTATGTACTGCTGCTGATCTTACTGTGCTGTTCTTACTCTTCCTCATTCACTGAGTTACTCTCATAGATGTTCTTGATTTCATAGTTCTGTTGTCGCTAGAGATGTCTCAATAAAAGACAAAGAAAGCAGGCCAGACTTCTCGAGAACAACGAGTTGTCAAAGTGTGTGCGCATTCGCCAATTCGGCGACATTTGACATGTGTAACAGCCGAATTCTCACACAATAAAGGTTTGGTTATAATAGATGTGGCAAGTAGAAATTGACAGTTTTCGTCTCATACAGACTCTTTGTTTTTGCCTAGCGAGTGTTCGATGTTACTTAGCTCATTGCTATTATTTGTCATGCGACTCATAGTTCGCGGGGCTATCGTCGTTAACTCTCGAGAGTACAGAATGAGAGAAGTTGATGTGGATATTAAGTGTCTCGCTGAGAAACTATTATTAGAACCTGTAATTAGTGACGGGCAGTACATGTAGTAATTCTCTCGGTGTAAGTACTCTGATAGGCGATGGGACAGATGTGAGAACAGATAGCATATAATAACTCAATACCCTAGAGTGAGAATGAGCGCGGTTATGCATAGTAGGACATAGATAAACAAAGCTCAGCTGCGTGACTATATATAGTGGTATTATAATTGATACTATAATAAAGCAAGGATTATGGAAACGGTTTCGAATTGCATAACGATATCAGCTATCCGAGCTCTTTCCCTGTTATTATTCTACTGTATATAGTAGTATCCTTTGAGACAGATGAATGCAGTGTAAGTTAATACTATGGACTATGATTGAGGCGTGATTATAAGGTTAGTATAAGATGAATAAAATACAGATGAGGTGAGTAAGGTAATAGTAATTCTCTGAACTACGTTTTGGACTAGTTCGTGTTACAGTCACGCGGTGTCTCTTGTGCACCAAACAAGATTGGGGGGTGAGAGGTCGCACGTGTACAGGAGCATGCGAAAGAACATGAGGACATATCAAGCGACAAGCCTAGGAAGATAGGGAGCTGGCTGTCTGGAGAGAGCGCATGAAGGGCAGAGCGCAAGTAACAAAGAAGGAAGAAAGCCCCCCGCGCTTACCGGCCCCCTCGTGCTGTGACCGATTAATTAGTGAAGAAACTCTACATCCATGACTGATAGAACTGCGCGACCCTAGGAGCCCAGTAGCCGATCGCGCGACCGCCGGAGCGTACGGCAACGTCACCTGTGATGGGTTAGAAGTACTGCAGTCAATGTAAGCGTGTGTCCCTTTCCCACCTTCTTTGTTCCTCTCCCTTTCGTTTTTGTTTGCTCATCAGTCCTGTCAGCAGCAGGTGATGGCACAGCTACTCAAAAGCTCAGACTCTCTCGCATGCCCGCTCACTCAAGTTAATACGATCTCCCGTCTCATATTTCTGCTGCATAATCAGAGCGGCGATCCATAGACTCAAGTGGTAGTTCGCTTTTCCATTTCTCGCTCTTATAACGTGCCTTGACACTTGCAATGTGCGCAAGATCTCTTCGAACAGTCTGTGCTCTCGTTCACGTATCTATGCGCCATCACACGCGAACTTACGAAATCCTCGACGATTATCGTACTGTTTTCTGTTACTGCGCAGGCTCAGCGGAGCTGTTATCTGAGGACAACTCAGAGCGTCGCACTCTGCAATACAATTGGGAACTCGAAGGCTCGAGCAATCCTACTGCGGGTGTTGTATCCGGAGCCAATTTTGATGTGGTGGAAGCGAAGCGCCCTGCCCGATGTCCTGTGCGTTAGGCCTCTCTCCGACATAGGACTAGCGTGCATAGGTTTCCTGCACATATCGAGTCACTACTGCGAGTCGATACTATATCATTTCGTCTCAAAGGATTGGTGAGAGGATCCCAGATTCGTGCACCCTTCTCTCCCTTCAGTTCCTTTTCTGTACTCTCACTTAACAGCAGGAGCCAGAACAATGCGGTCAATAAAATCAAATGAGGATAACTCTCTTTTCTGGCTCGAGTTGCATAGAATAGCTCTGTATAATCCTTCAGTTAATATATGAGCAAGTTCCTCGCATAGGTTCCATGTGTCGCGCTAGGTCCACACGCAATCGACTCTCTAAGGCCGGATGTACATAGTATAAGTGCGCAGTCGGTCTGGCTACCTTATATAACCGTAACTCCAATGAATTCGCAATGGTGATGATTTCTCGGAAAAATCGTTAGCATTTAGTGTGGCTCGCTCTCTAAAGAATTCTCATGCGCGTGGTAATGACACGATGCCGGTGTGATACGTTATAGAGAATATCTCTATGAGTTGCCTAGTCTTGTCCCCTTATTCTCATGGGCGCCATGCGTAGAGTCCTCCTACCTCACCTATCACAATACCACAGGTACTAACACCGAAACATCCATATTTACACACGTAGCATGTGTTTTGACAAGAAATCATGGAGTCATTCGCCACATCTTCCGCGTGTCTCTTCGATGCGCTCCCTTGAGCATATCATATACACCTATACGCAATGTTGACTATACTTTCACTCATCACCGATTACTCATTTGAGCGCAGTGGTCTCAACGCTGAGACAGATAGAAAGGCAACATTGATCAATACCAGATCAGTGTGAGTTGGTTAGCGTGATACCGAGTCCATAATGCAGCGCAGCAGCATCCGTCTAGGTCATGATCGCTCTCCTATCCTCTACCGAACTTCCAATAACAGTATAGGTTTGTTTTGAGAATTGTAGTATGTGTAGTGACGCTGAGTATGCTACTGCTGCTTTCAGCTTAGTAAAGTGAATTTATTTAGCTGGCGGAGTGCCTGCGATTGGTCTTTCACTAGCTCTACCGGAGAGTCCAATTTACCATGTAGCGTTTTGGAAACAGACTTATCTAGCGGCGGGTTCACGCTCTTCGCGGCAAATGCTGCACTAGCTTGTTGAAAGAATTACTGAATGGTAATAAAGCTCTTTCATCGCTTCGTTATTCCCATGCAGTACTTAAAGCTGACGGGTAGCCTGTGCATTAAAAAAGTACGAAGACTCGCCTCTACCGGATACCACACTGAACTCTGGTGGTGTTGGAAATAAGAGGATTAGAGCTAGAGTGTTGCGAGGCCTGCCGTCCAGTTGCTTGGTGGAGAGCAGTAAATGTAAGAAGCAAAGCGAGTAACAGATTCTGTGCGGTGAATTGTGATACCAGTCGACCGCGTGGTCAGCTAAAGTAAGCAGCAGAGCTAGTGTGTACGTCTCTTCTACCTCTACCGAACTCCAATGAACAAATGATGGTTGTTTTAGGAAAGTGAGTGTATCGCGCTAGTATTGCTACTCGGCGGCTTTGCTGATGCATTTTCAGGCTTTTATGAGTGCCATAATTTGTTGCCTGGGCAAGGTCGCGTGCAGTCTCTTCCCTCTACGAACCTCCAATATCAAAGGACTGTTTGGAATAGAGGTTCGACTCGGTGCGCTTAGCAGGCGAAGTGCTGCTACTTGTCTGGTGCGTGCAGAAATGAAAGCAAACATCAACCAATCTGTTGTGTGGTATAGATAAGTGAACACAGCTCGCCTATGATGCAGGTCCGTAGTCTAAGGCAGGGCACGGTTCAGTCAATCGCTGCGCCTTACCTCGACCGAATACAATTACTCGCGCTTTTAGCAAATGAAGGAGTTCGCACCATTTACTCTTGAAATCGAAATCTGGCGCTTTCCACAGGTTTTACATTGAAGTAGTGAACAATACTTGTTAGCACTGATGACGGTTGAGAAAGTATGAAGGAGGATGCTGAGCAGATTACAGTCTAGATTCTACCGCGTTTTTTAATCCGAGGACGTCCTCAATCTACACTGAGCTGCGTGCGGATAAGGATAAGATGCTCGGCTCAGAGTTCCGCTGCGTTCAGTATTAGTGCTGGTCAACTTGTAGGTAGGTATTTTTGCTAGGGTTGTAAGTATATGTGTCAGTTTTCCGGTTGTATTCTCTCGCTGTGCTAGGACTTATAAGCTGCGCAGGCTCAGGGCATAAAAAGTCGAAAACTCCCGTTCATACGTGACCCACTAAACTCTGCGTATGGTTGAAATTATAGAGTAAGAAAGCTCTAATGTGTGCTGGTGTATAGCGATCATGTAGATGATGGGTCAGAGATTGCGAAATGAGATAGACAACTGATCTGTGTTGTGTAGGGGATTTGAAAGTGAGTACAGCCAGTCGACTTGCGTGCCAAGCAGGAGCTTGAGGCTTAGATGTCAGTCAGGCTGTTCGTATGTATCCTCGCTATTGTCCGATCCATCTTACGAACTCCAATAACAATGGTTTGTAGGAAAATAGGTTATGAAAGTAAAGTGTCTCGACGGGTGCTGAGTACTGCTAACTGTTGCTCGCAGCTGGGTATTCAAGGCTTTTGAGTAGGACTTTGGTTTGGCCGTCTGGGCGGTCTGCTCGTCTTCTCCTCCACGCTCTATATCGAATGACTCCATATAACAATGGCGTTTAGGAAAATAGAGTTTCGAGTCCGCGGTTCCGCTCTCGGAGCAACAGCGAGCTATTATACCAGCTGGTTCCTGAAAGTTTCCATGGGATGAACCCATTCCGGCGGGTTTGTTTAGCTTAGCTAGTGCTGCTTCGCCGCTCGCGATCTTAGATTGCTTTATTCTCTATTCGCGTGCTCCTTCACTGTGTCAGTATGTGTCTTAGCCTGCTAACCCTTTTCGACGCTGGGGTTGTTACTGCAAGAGATCTGAATCGCTCTCATCCGCCTTTGTAGAACTGGTGCGGAGGTCAGCTCTTGGTTTGAGGGGGAGAGGGAGGGAATTATTGGTTCCTGGACCGGAGCATCGTTGGATCGCCAGTTGTTGTAAACCGAGATAAGGCTTACGCGAATGAAGAATGGGAGGTACTGCAGTCGCAGGACAAAAGTAAGATAACTCTGAGCGTTAAGGCACGCAGTTAATCAATATGCGTGTGCAGATAGATCACTCTGGTAGTCGTTTCGTCTACCTTGTATAGTGTATCTCTGTCCGTTACCTCAAGCTGGTGCGCGCTCGGCGGAAAAGTCGAAAGACGTCCCTCTAGCCAGAACCCCACTAACTCGTGGTGGTTTTGGAAAATAGATGTTAAGATCATTACTGGGTGCTAGGGCGCGCAGTCCGTAGCTGGTGTCGTGCAAGCAAAATGGACTGCAAGCCATATCATCACAAAGTGTTGAATACCCGTCCCTGACATGCAGCGGGCAGATCATACGTCGAGCAGGAAAGCAGTCTAGTCGAGTCGCTCTTTCCAGAATACCTATTTCTAGCCGACTCCGATATACATGATTGTGTGTTGTTTGAAATGTAATAGTTCGTAGCGCATAGAGGATACTGCTACGTGCTGCTTTCGATGAGCAGCTTTAGGTGAGTGGTATATGGTTATGCGCGGCGATGGTCGGCCGTCGTCATCTCCCTCGACGGAATCGTCCAAATATAGACAATGGGCCGTTTGGCAGGAAAAATAGAGTTTTGCGGCGTTCCGTGTCTCGCTAACGTGTGCTGGGTTAATTTGCTCGTGGTCTTTCACGAGAGATTAAATAGCTTTTCTGATTCGACCACCCCGGTTGAGTGACTTTCTCATCTTATCCGAAGTACCATCAGGTGATGGCTTTAATGCAGCTGGTACGTCAAGGCGGGCTATGCTTCCTTTCCTCTTCCTTTTGCCTCTTAACTGAAAAACGGAGAAAATATGGGATAAAACAAATAAACAACTCGTGGTAGGGGATCACTAGGCTCGTGGGTCGACGAAGACCGTTGCAATATGCGGAATTAACCCGTCTTGCAAGTGACTTCAATGTCGACAGGTCGAACGCACATTGCGCCTCTCCACCTTGAGAGGAATGCGTGTTTGGGGCACGGAGTAAGGACTTTCCAAGACGCTATTTTTTAGCAGTGGTCGAATCGGCTTCGGTCTTGGGGTTCTTACCACCACCTCATTCAGCGAGTTTTTTCTTTATTTTGGACGTTATCTCTTTTTTTTAGTTGCACTAAGAGTAACGCTCATAAGTTGCCGGAAAGAAAAACTCAAAAATCGCATTCTTTTCCCGGAGAGGCACTCCTGGGCAAGTGTCGGTTTTTACTACAAGACCTCTGTTTCGGGCGTGTGTAGGGCGTTAAGGAACCTGGTTAGGAGCGACACTTCCAATTTGGCAAAGCCATAAGAGTGCACAAATGTCTCGCCAGGGGATGTTTCGTCACGATAGCGTTCCGTCTCATTGTCATTCTCTCGAATCACTCACGTTAAGAGACTAAGTACCCTGGACGTATTATAGGCGTTGAGGCTTGGCGAAAGAAGCGTAGATCGTTGGGCCGGTGGTGAGGATCCCCGGTGTGGGCGTATTTAGTGCTGGTGAAACTTGATCGACTCCGCGCGAAACGACTAGCGCGGAGGTCTATGAGGTCGTTTCCCAGAATATGCTATTTATTGCTCCCCGCCTCACCTCGGTGATATTTACTGGGTGGCACGTGAATGAGCGCTATTGGTGGCAAGAAGCTCAACTAGGACCACACCTCATCGCCGTTTTTGTCGCTGCGGCGTTGAGGATAGTTGCCGGGGTCGCATACTAGTTGAGTGGAAGGCTAACCAATGTGTCTCCTTCTCGTGGCGGAATGTCAATAAAGGATGACGGGATTGTTCGACATGGAGTACGGAAGCCCCTAGCTTAACGCAGAGGAAGAAACCCCCTATATATAAAACTCCCGCCGTGGGGATGTTTTACAAAATTGGTTTCCGAGCCTGCGGCTTAAGCGGTCCTTCTCCAAACGTAATAATCCCGAACTCCTGCGCTTTATCACCCAGATATTATTATCCCTTAAATTTTTTCTGACGTTCTCGATGATCGCCTGGCATTGCTGTCAACTCAACTGTCTCCCTGTACGTCCTGTAGGGAAAAGCTTTTCGTTGCATATTCGAGTCCTTGGACGTTCGCGGGGCGCCGAGTGCGCGGATGTGCTCATAGCCTTAGCGTCGTCTTAAGTACGTAGCGGCTCGAGGGTAGAGAAGAAAAGCAGCATTATTATTTTACACCTTCTCGAAGGTTAAAATAAAAAGTATCTCCCTCGTCCGCGACATGACGATCGCGATTCCTTGTGAAATCATGAAAAAAACTCTGATTCCAAGTCGCTTCGCACGCGCTCTTCTCGTTTTCTCAGCCGATGCTGCGGTAGTTCCCTTTACCGACCCAATTTAACGAAGCTTGGGTCGGAAAAGTGGAACACGTAGCTGTTTCAGCAGCGGGAGCGTCCGGCAGAGCAGCTATCCGTCCGTCCGTCCGTCGATTCTTCCTCTACCGAACTTGCAATAACTCTGCTCGTTTGGAAATGGAGTTTCTTCGGCGGCTTAATCAGCTGCTCTCCTGGTCGTTTCTTCAGCTGCTGACACAGCTGCCTCCGCTGCGAAAACTCCCTCTACCGAACTTGCAATAACTCTGCTCGTTTGGAAATGGAGTTTTCATTTTGGCCGCTTCTTCAGCTGCTGCCGCGCGTTCATCAGTCACTACCTCTCAGCAGCAGTCGTTTCAACCTCTACCGAAACCTCAATCACAATGCGGTTTGGAAATGTTGAGCGACGTCTAAAGCTGCAGCTGTTGAGATGTAGTGTCTGTTGCTTCGCTAGCTTCAGCTGATAATGTTGCTGGTTTTGTGGCCGATGTTGCAGTCGTCTCTCCCTCTACCGAACTTGCAATAACTCTGCTCGTTTGGAAATAGAGTTTCGACTGTTGCCTGTAGCTTCCGTCTCCGTAAATTCTGGTTTAGGTGGTTGTAGCAGCAGCAGCAGTAGCAGTTGCAGCGTTCTCCCTCTACCGAACTTGCACTAACTCTGCTCGTTTGGAAATGGATTGGGCTGCTCAAGTTGCCAAATTGTTGCTGCTTCTGCTGTTACTACTGCCGGCCGCTTTTACGGTTTCAGTTGCTGCCGGTTGGTTGAGAAATACGGGTTTGAGCGTGTAAGAAGGAATTGCTCGCGACACGAGTTTCTTTTCGCAGGAAGGGTTTCGTGACGGTGCGCGTGTGGAACGCATTGATAACGTCTCATCTTAGGAAAAAAAAAGAGGATATTGCTGCTGCTGCTGTTGGTCGCTTTGTGCGTGCGCTGGTGCCACTTGTGGAACTTTTCTCTCACTCTTTTTACTAAAAGTGAGAGCGATCGCGCAAACAATTGCTTGCAATTTCCTTCCTCTTTTCTTTTCTATCTTCTCGCTTTCGGACGGGCTGCTGTTGTTGAGCGTGCGTAACGTAACTGAAACGCAATGGTCATCACCTAGACTTCTTTCGCTCCCTTTGGTTGATAGAGAGACCATTTCGAGGGAAGGATGCCGGTGCTATTACTGTAGCTGCTGCTGTTGCTACTGTGTCGCCTTTCGAAAGGGATGCACGATCGGGTGCGGCGGGCGTTACCCAATCAGGCGTTTTCCCACTCCGCTTCTTGAAAAGAAGGGTGTGCGGAAAATTGCGTGTATTGGTGTTAGCGCCGTAGTTGCCAAAGTCGCTCCGATTGTTGTTCTCCTTTCGACAAACGCAAAGGGGCGCATAGTGGCTGCTGCATCAGCATAAAAATTTGTATCAGTAATAGCGTCGGTGTCTCTCTTTCTCGAAACAGGTTTTTGAGGGGACGTTAACAGAAGTCTGGTGGTGCCATCTCGAATTAAGTTTCGTTTCGTGCGCTGTGTTGCCGGACCGGCAGCAGCCTTGAAAAAAGAAAGAGAGATAGAAGGAGGGGGGGAAGAGGAAGGAAAATTTGCGCGACGCTCTCATGACAAAACGCTGGAGATGAGGGAAGGTTTGTTTGTGGTATTAGCGCATAAGCATTGTGTTGCCGGATGGCGACCCGCAGTAGTAGTAGCTATCCTGAGAATGAGACGTTGTGTTTTGTTAGTTCCTCGCGTGCGCTCCGTCCGTTTCTCTTTCCACTGTTGCCGAATGCGAAAGAAACTCAAAGTGCACGCTTTGTCGCTCGTCGTATAATAGCGCATATCAGAGAGCCTTTTCGCGTAGTCCATGAGGCAGAGAGTTACTTATCATCTTTATGGTGGTAAGTTAGTGCACGACGGTATTAGTAGTCGCTGTTTAATCCGCTGCTGCTAATGCTGCTGCTGTTGCTGCAATGAATTTTGTTGCTCGGTCGGTGGTATTCGTGTTAAATGGGGGTGGCGTCACCTGAAGAACGCTAACGCAGGAAATTAACCTAACGAATATCACCGTACTATGCAACCCTCATCATTGCAAAAGCAGCAGCAGCTAATAGGCAGCAGGGAGAATACGTCGCTACCGTAGTGGTGATGGGAAAATTATTTCCTTTGCTGCACTTTATTGTCGGCGGTATATCTCTTGATCGGGGGTGGCGTCACCTGAAGAACGCTAACGCAGGAAGATCAATAAAAGAGGTATATCATCACAGTATTAGTGTCAGCAGCCCTACAGTAAGCGGCGGCAGCGACGCCGTTCTTTCTGCCATCCTCTGGATATTACGAATTGTGCCTAAACCGACCTTGCTTCAGGAGAGAGTACCCGCATAACTTAAGCATATAAGTACGCGGAGGAAAAGAAACCAAAAGGGATTCCCTTAGTAAGGGCGACTGAAAAGGGAGGAGCTCAGCGCGTAGGCTGCAGGGCCGAAAGGTCCTGTGAGCGATGCCGCGTATGGGAGTAATCGTGTGGAAGCCGATCCGACCCGAAGTGTTTGTCGATTGCAATCCCGCTGGCCATAGAGGGTGTTAGCCCCGTAGGGTCGTTGCCTCGGTTTTCCACGTCGGTTGCTCTCGAGAGTCGGGTTGCTTGGAAATGCAGCCCTAAGCAGGTGGTAAACTCCATCTAAAGCTAAATATCCCCACGAGACCGATAGAGAACAAGTACCGCGAGGGAAAGTTGAAAAGAACTTTGAAGAGAGAGTTCAAGAGAGCGTGAAACTACCACGAGTCTAAAGCGAATGAGCGTTCGTACCCGAAATGGTCGGCTTCAATTCACCCCGGAGGTAACGCAGCGTCTGGTCGTAAACGTTAGTTGAACGGATCCCGGAGATTCTTTCGGGGATTTCCCCGGAGTTTCGATGGTCGACCGACGTTTCAGGCAGCGAGCGCCGAAGGGGGATGCACTGCTGGCCGAAGTAGGGCACCGCGGCCGTTCGAGAGGTGTCGATGACACGGGGGTCTGGGAAACCGCTAATTCTCGTTCCCGGATAGGCAGCAAACCGCTTGCCGGTTTGAAGACGCCGCCGGGTTTTCCGAGTTTGGCGGGGCCGCCCCGTTGCTCTGACGGCCTCTCGGACGGTTAAATGTTGTAAAGTGTGCTCTTGACTGGGGGTATACGTCCTCTCACCACCTCAGCCGCCCCTGAGGAGGCGAAGTCGTGCCCCCGCTATGTCTCGCAGCGCGCGACGCGGTGTAGTTTGCGACAGCTTACTCGTCCCGTCTTGAAACACGGACCAAGAAGTCTAGAATATGCGCAAGTCAAAGGGCTGTCTAAACCCCAAGGCGAAACGAAAGTGATCCTTTCATAGGGCTGATCCGTTTCGGGGTGCGTGCGTAGGTATTTCTCCAGGTCGCCGGTGTCGCCCTCACGGGTTATTTCGGCGGTGAGTGGGTTTGCCTCTGGTCTCCCCCCGATTAACCACCCTGTATGTGGACGGCGCAAGCCCGGGGCCCGCGCCGCTCCTTCTCGCTGTTAATGCCTAACCGGCTAGCTGCTTCCCCGTTTCCCAAACAATTTATGACAAATTTTTTTTGTCTTGTTCTTCGGGGGACGGGGCACGTAGTGGTCGCGTTTCGCAGGCTTGTTAAGTTGAGTAGCGGGCTCTCCGAGCGCATATTCTGGTACCCGAAAGATGGTGATCTATGCCTGGCCAGGATGAAGCCAGGGGAAACCCTGGTGGAGGTCCGCAGCGATTCTGACGTGCAAATCGATCGTCAGAGCTGCGCATAGGGGCGAAAGACCAATCGAACCATCTAGTAGCTGGTTCCCTCCGAAGTTTCCCTCAGGATAGCTGGTGCTCGTTTCGCGCATTGAGAGTTTCATCCGGTAAAGAGAATGATTAGGGGTCCTTGGGGATGAAATTTCCTCAGCCCATTCTCAAACTCTAAACGGGTGAAGAAAAGGGTTCTTTCTTCATTGAAGCCTCTTTGTCGAATCCGAGTACTTAGTGGGCCATTTTTGGTAAGCAGAACTGGCGCTGTGGGATGAACCAAAAGTCGAGTTAAGGGGCCTAAGTACCGGCTCATGTAGAACCAATGAAAGGCGTTGGTCGCTCAAGACAGCAGGTCGGTGGCCATGGAAGTCGGCATCCGCCAAGGAGTGTGTAACAACTCACCTGCCGAAGCGACTAGCCCTGAAAATGGATGGCGCTAAAGCCGGTCCCCGATACTCGACCGTCGAGGTAGTAACGGCTCTTCCCTTTCTCCTTCACGGGAGGGGGACCGTCCCGGATATGTAGGGATGGATAGGGTCTCGAAGCCTCGACGAGTAGGAGGGCGCGGGGGTGGCGCAGAAGCTCATGGCGTAAGCCGGAGTGGAGCCGCCTCCGGTGCAGATCTTGGTGGTAGTAGCAAGTAATCGGATGGGAACCTCGAAGGCCTGTTGCGGGGAAGGGTTCCTCGTCAACTGCGTTTGTACGAGGGGTAGTCGGTCCTTAGCCCGCGGCTAACGCTTTGTTAGTCGTAGCACCGCGGGTTTCTTTAATGCAATCCAAATGAGATTTCACCGTTTGCGCGCCTTGTTTTCTCGGAGCGGCAGGCAGGCAGACTGGAACAACAACAGTTTGAGTGGCGGCGGCGACAGCAGCAGCGCAGCGGTGGTAATGGCTGGCTGGATTGCTACGTTTCGCTCCCTCTTTCTTAGTTTCTCTGTTCTGTTTCTGTTCGTTTCGGGGGGCAGGCAGGCAGGCAGGCAGACTGGAACAACAGTTGGAGTGGCGGCGGCGACAGCAGCAGGCAGTTGTAATGACTGGCTGGATTGCTACGTTTCGCTCCCTCTTTCTTAGTTTCTCTGTTCTGTTTCTGTTCGCATCGGGTGGCAGGCAGCCAGCCAGGCAGGCAGGCAGGCAGACTGGAACAACAACAGTTTGAGTGGCGGCGGCGACAGCAGCAGCGCAGCGGTGGTAATGGCTGGCTGGATTGCTACGTTTCGCTCCCTCTTTCTTAGTTTCTCTGTTCTGTTTCTGTTCGCTTCGGGTGGCAGGCAGCCAGGCAGGCAGGCAGGCAGGCAGACTGGAACAACAGTTGGAGTGGCGGCGGCGACAGCAGCAGCGCAGCGGTGGTAATGGCTGGCTGGATTGCTACGTTTCGCTCCCTCCTTCTTAGTTTCTCTGTTCTGTTTCTGTTTTGTCTGTCGAAAACTTTTTCTCATTTGGATGAAATGATGTGTTTCAGATTTTTCCGTCGGTTGCGCTGGTGCGAAAGGGGATCCGGTCAATATTCCGGAACTAGGCGCGGGGAAGATATTTATATCGTGGACTTTGGACACGCTCGATGCTCCTGGTAACGGGAGATATTGCCTCAGCCACTGGTGGCGGTCCGGGGAGGAGCTTGCTCTTTTCTTCATAAGGCGCCGCGGGTCCTGGAATCATTTCGATAGGAGAAAGGACTTAGACATACGTGGTCGTCCGAAGAGCGTCGCATTTGTTGCGGCGTCCCGCGTGCCGTTGCCGGTCCTTGAAACTGTGGTGGAGGGTGTGCTCTACTTACGAGTCCAATCTTCGCGCCTGTCCGTACCCAGAACCGCATCAGGTCCCCGAGGTTCGCAGTCTCTTGTCGCTAGTCGAACGTAGGTAAGGGAAGTCGGCAAACTCGATCCGTAACTTCGGGAGAAGGATTGGCTCTGGAGGGCGGGCCAGTCGGGCCTGTCTTCGGAAGCGGCTCGGGCGGGGCTCGGCGGCCGTTCGGTCTGGATAAGGACTCCATTGCGGTTTCCGATGCCGGACGGACGCGTCGTCGTCCTCCCCTCCGTGGACGAGGGCGGGCTAGGACGGGGGTTCGTCGCGCGGCAGCCGGCAGTTCTTATTGCCGCGCTGCTGTCGGCGAGCTGGTTGGTTTTCAAAGGGGGAGATCGCAGCAATGCGGTCTCTTTCCAGCTTTGGCCTTCCATCCGTCTCGGCTGGCTACTAACGTCCAATTCAGAACTGGCACGGACCAGGGGAATCCGACTGTCTAATTAAAACAAAGCATCGCGATGGCCTCAACCGGAATTGACGAATACACCAGAAATCACATCGCGTCAACACCGGTTGAGGCCATCGCGATGCTTTGTTTTAATTAGACAGTCGGATTCCCCTGGTCCGTGCCAGTTCTGAATTGGACGTTAGTAGCCAGCCGAGACGGATGGAAGGCCAAAGCTGGAAAGAGACCGCATTGCTGCGATCTCCCCCTTTGAAAACCAACCAGCTCGCCGACAGCAGCGCGGCAATAAGAACTGCCGGCTGCCGCGCGACGAACCCCCGTCCTAGCCCGCCCTCGTCCACGGAGGGGAGGACGACGACGCGTCCGTCCGGCATCGGAAACCGCAATGGAGTCCTTATCCAGACCGAACGGCCGCCGAGCCCCGCCCGAGCCGCTTCCGAAGACAGGCCCGACTGGCCCGCCCTCCAGAGCCAATCCTTCTCCCGAAGTTACGGATCGAGTTTGCCGACTTCCCTTACCTACGTTCGACTAGCGACAAGAGACTGCGAACCTCGGGGACCTGATGCGGTTCTGGGTACGGACAGGCGCGAAGATTGGACTCGTAAGTAGAGCACACCCTCCACCACAGTTTCAAGGACCGGCAACGGCACGCGGGACGCCGCAACAAATGCGACGCTCTTCGGACGACCACGTATGTCTAAGTCCTTTCTCCTATCGAAATGATTCCAGGACCCGCGGCGCCTTATGAAGAAAAGAGCAAGCTCCTCCCCGGACCGCCACCAGTGGCTGAGGCAATATCTCCCGTTACCAGGAGCATCGAGCGTGTCCAAAGTCCACGATATAAATATCTTCCCCGCGCCTAGTTCCGGAATATTGACCGGATCCCCTTTCGCACCAGCGCAACCGACGGAAAAATCTGAAACACATCATTTCATCCAAATGAGAAAAAGTTTTCGACAGACAAAACAGAAACAGAACAGAGAAACTAAGAAGGAGGGAGCGAAACGTAGCAATCCAGCCAGCCATTACCACCGCTGCGCTGCTGCTGTCGCCGCCACCACTCCAACTGTTGTTTTAGTCTGCCTGCCTGCCGCTCCGAGAACAAGGCGCGCAAACGGTTCGAAAACTTTTCCACCAACTATGACCGAGACTCGGAACGAGGAGCCGACAGACAAAACAGAAACAGAAACAGAACAGAGAAACTAAGAAGGAGGGAGCGAAACGTAGCAATCCAGCCAGCCATTACCACCGCTGCGCTGCTGCTGTCGCCGCCGCCACTCAAACTGTTGTTGTTCCAGTCTGCCTGCCTGCCTGCCTGGCTGGCTGCCTGCCACCCGATGCGAACAGAAACAGAACAGAGAAACTAAGAAAGAGGGAGCGAAACGTAGCAATCCAGCCAGTCATTACAACTGCCTGCTGCTGTCGCCGCCGCCACTCCAACTGTTGTTCCAGTCTGCCTGCCTGCCTGCCTGCCACCCGAAACGAACAGAAACAGAACAGAGAAACTAAGAAAGAGGGAGCGAAACGTAGCAATCCAGCCAGCCATTACCACCGCTGCGCTGCTGCTGTCGCCGCCGCCACTCAAACTGTTGTTGTTCCAGTCTGCCTGCCTGCCGCTCCGAGAAAACAAGGCGCGCAAACGGTGAAATCTCATTTGGATTGCATTAAAGAAACCCGCGGTGCTACGACTAACAAAGCGTTAGCCGCGGGCTAAGGACCGACTACCCCTCGTACAAACGCAGTTGACGAGGAACCCTTCCCCGCAACAGGCCTTCGAGGTTCCCATCCGATTACTTGCTACTACCACCAAGATCTGCACCGGAGGCGGCTCCACTCCGGCTTACGCCATGAGCTTCTGCGCCACCCCCGCGCCCTCCTACTCGTCGAGGCTTCGAGACCCTATCCATCCCTACATATCCGGGACGGTCCCCCTCCCGTGAAGGAGAAAGGGAAGAGCCGTTACTACCTCGACGGTCGAGTATCGGGGACCGGCTTTAGCGCCATCCATTTTCAGGGCTAGTCGCTTCGGCAGGTGAGTTGTTACACACTCCTTGGCGGATGCCGACTTCCATGGCCACCGACCTGCTGTCTTGAGCGACCAACGCCTTTCATTGGTTCTACATGAGCCGGTACTTAGGCCCCTTAACTCGACTTTTGGTTCATCCCACAGCGCCAGTTCTGCTTACCAAAAATGGCCCACTAAGTACTCGGATTCGACAAAGAGGCTTCAATGAAGAAAGAACCCTTTTCTTCACCCGTTTAGAGTTTGAGAATGGGCTGAGGAAATTTCATCCCCAAGGACCCCTAATCATTCTCTTTACCGGATGAAACTCTCAATGCGCGAAACGAGCACCAGCTATCCTGAGGGAAACTTCGGAGGGAACCAGCTACTAGATGGTTCGATTGGTCTTTCGCCCCTATGCGCAGCTCTGACGATCGATTTGCACGTCAGAATCGCTGCGGACCTCCACCAGGGTTTCCCCTGGCTTCATCCTGGCCAGGCATAGATCACCATCTTTCGGGTACCAGAATATGCGCTCGGAGAGCCCGCTACTCAACTTAACAAGCCTGCGAAACGCGACCACTACGTGCCCCGTCCCCCGAAGAACAAGACAAAAAAAATTTGTCATAAATTGTTTGGGAAACGGGGAAGCAGCTAGCCGGTTAGGCATTAACAGCGAGAAGGAGCGGCGCGGGCCCCGGGCTTGCGCCGTCCACATACAGGGTGGTTAATCGGGGGGAGACCAGAGGCAAACCCACTCACCGCCGAAATAACCCGTGAGGGCGACACCGGCGACCTGGAGAAATACCTACGCACGCACCCCGAAACGGATCAGCCCTATGAAAGGATCACTTTCGTTTCGCCTTGGGGTTTAGACAGCCCTTTGACTTGCGCATATTCTAGACTTCTTGGTCCGTGTTTCAAGACGGGACGAGTAAGCTGTCGCAAACTACACCGCGTCGCGCGCTGCGAGACATAGCGGGGGCACGACTTCGCCTCCTCAGGGGCGGCTGAGGTGGTGAGAGGACGTATACCCCCAGTCAAGAGCACACTTTACAACATTTAACCGTCCGAGAGGCCGTCAGAGCAACGGGGCGGCCCCGCCAAACTCGGAAAACCCGGCGGCGTCTTCAAACCGGCAAGCGGTTTGCTGCCTATCCGGGAACGAGAATTAGCGGTTTCCCAGACCCCCGTGTCATCGACACCTCTCGAACGGCCGCGGTGCCCTACTTCGGCCAGCAGTGCATCCCCCTTCGGCGCTCGCTGCCTGAAACGTCGGTCGACCATCGAAACTCCGGGGAAATCCCCGAAAGAATCTCCGGGATCCGTTCAACTAACGTTTACGACCAGACGCTGCGTTACCTCCGGGGTGAATTGAAGCCGACCATTTCGGGTACGAACGCTCATTCGCTTTAGACTCGTGGTAGTTTCACGCTCTCTTGAACTCTCTCTTCAAAGTTCTTTTCAACTTTCCCTCGCGGTACTTGTTCTCTATCGGTCTCGTGGGGATATTTAGCTTTAGATGGAGTTTACCACCTGCTTAGGGCTGCATTTCCAAGCAACCCGACTCTCGAGAGCAACCGACGTGGAAAACCGAGGCAACGACCCTACGGGGCTAACACCCTCTATGGCCAGCGGGATTGCAATCGACAAACACTTCGGGTCGGATCGGCTTCCACACGATTACTCCCATACGCGGCATCGCTCACAGGACCTTTCGGCCCTGCAGCCTACGCGCTGAGCTCCTCCCTTTTCAGTCGCCCTTACTAAGGGAATCCCTTTTGGTTTCTTTTCCTCCGCGTACTTATATGCTTAAGTTATGCGGGTACTCTCTCCTGAAGCAAGGTCGGTTTAGGCACAATTCGTAATATCCAGAGGATGGCAGAAAGAACGGCGTCGCTGCCGCCGCTTACTGTAGGGCTGCTGCCACTAATACTGTGATGATATACCTCTTTTATTGATCTTCCTGCGTTAGCGTTCTTCAGGTGACGCCACCCCCGATCAAGAGATATACCGCCGACAATAAAGTGCAGCAAAGGAAATAATTTTCCCATCACCACTACGGTAGCGACGTATTCTCCCTGCTGCCTATTAGCTGCTGCTGCTTTTGCAATGATGAGGGTTGCATAGTACGGTGATATTCGTTAGGTTAATTTCCTGCGTTAGCGTTCTGAAGACCCTGTTGAGCTTGACTCTAGTTTGACATTGTGGAGAGACATGAGAGGTGTAGAATAAGTGGGAGGCTCGGGTTTACTCCTCCGCGCTGAGATGGGCATATGTTGGTGTAGAGGCGGCGGACGGGGGTTGACGGCGTCAGTCGTCCTCTTTCCCTCCGTCCGTCTCTATTACCATCCCCTATACCGAACTCTTCTCGGAGGTTTCCTTGCCGCCAGTGAAATACCACTACTCTCATCGTTTCTCCACTAACTCGATTATGCGCGGGAAAGCGTGCTTTAGGCCGCCCTTCCTATTCAGCCTCCTTTCCCTTGATTGAGGGTC
>JABUQX010037293.1:82500-85876 GCA_015478945.1 Trachelipus rathkii | reverse complement strand
CATATATATATATATGATATATATAATATATATAAATATATATATATTATAATATATATATTATATTATATATAATATATATATTATTATAGTATTATATATATATATGACTGTTATGTTTTAACGCTTTGTTTTTTTTTGTTTTTTATAATTATGCTTTATCAGTTATCTTAAAAAATAAAATTGAAATTTAACTGAATTTGCTTACTGCTCCTAATCTTGGAAATAAAATAAAAAACTTTTTAAACAAACGGTATAAGATCATATCGGTCGAAAAAAATTTAAACGAAAATGTGAGACAGGGAAAGAAATTAGTTTAGTTTAATATTTATCGCATAAATAAAAATTATGAAAGAACTATTTGTTAAAAAATTTTAAATAACCTTTCAAACTGCACCTAATACAAAAGATTCATTACTCCCCCTCCAAAAAAAAACTTTTATACAAATAAAGATATTTGCTTAACAATTTGTTAAAATAAGAAACCGGAATTTAGGGAAACTAATCAAATTTTAGCTATATCAAGTTCACCTATATTGCAGAAAGCCTAAGGATAAAAAATCTGAAAAGTCTAAATTGAAAATAAAATTTCTACTGACTACAAAGAGTTTTAAAAAACGGCCTCACTGAAATACTCGCAATATACAAATGTTTTATAAAATATCTTAAACATAGCAGCGTTATATCAAATCGTTTTTTTTTTTTATTGTATTTTTTTTTTTTTTTTTTTCAAATCTGACTATTTTCGATTTTCCTAAAACTATAAAGTTATCCGTAACTTACCAAAAGTTATTATATTTGAGTGAATCATACATCAGAATGTAGTTCAAACGTAAATAAAATCGGAAACATAAGTTAAAACTATAAAAATGTCGGGCAGATATTTTGCTATACCCTAAAATAGCAGATCAATTAAAAAAAAAAAAAAAAAAAAAAAAAAGAAATACTGTATTTCAGGACTTGGTTTTTTAATATTTTTTATAGGTGGGAAGCTCTTTTATTAAAATCAAATTTTAATTTGACTCTTACCAAATAAAAATGTGTTCGGATCCATGCAATCGATATAGATAAAACGGCCCTGTTATGTTTTAAGACTCCGTCAGTTTTGATTTTTTTTTTTTTGTTTTTTTCTAAACATATTTGCATAGTTTAATATACTAAACAATCTGAATTTCAGTGTGAAAAACTATGATTCAAAAGTTCGAAAATTTAAAAAATTATTTAAAATCATATTTATATTGAAATAAAAGTCAAAAATTATATTGGAAGAAAGTACGACACTTACAAAAAAATAAAATAACATATTTGAAATCAGCGTATAAAGCTTATTACAAAAATGTAAAAAGCAAAAAAAAAAATTTTTTTTTTTCATAAATGAAATATCTCGAAAAGTATGACACTTAAAGAAAAACCAATTACATATTTGGAATCAGCGTGTAAAGCTTATTACAAAAATGTAAAAATAAAATAATAATAAAAAATTAAAAAAAAGATAAAAAAATAGGGGGCTCGAGCCGACGGGGACAGAAGGGGGGACGTTTTCCATGACCCGTAGGGGAGGGCGGGGCGGAGGAACCCGCACACCCAAATACCAAAGAGCCGGGGTTCCGGAGACCTCTCCGGAGGGGGGAAAAGTCCTACCCTGTCGTTCCCCGGAAGGCGAGAGACCCCGACTCCTGCCATCTTTTGCGGTTCCCTTGGGTATTCTTTAGTTAAAAAAAAAAAAAGAATTAAAACTGACGGAGTCGTAAAACGTAACTGTTCCTATATATTTTTGAATCATGTTTTTCCCCTTAAATTGACTGTTAGGATCATATACTAGAAATATATATATATAAAAAAAAAAAAAACAATCAAATTACGGAGTCGTAAACATAACAGGTTCGATAAATCTCATTCACACATATGTTTGAGAAGATATATGATATATATACTATATACTATATATATATATATTATATATATATATATATATATATATTATATATTATATATATATATATATAATCATATATATTATATATAATATATATATATAATATAATATATATATATATATATATTATATATTTAATATATATAACTATTACAAGCATGTCCTACTTAACAAATACATTATGTCATCTATTTACGTCCATGCCGATTTTGGCACTTTAGCACCCTACAGTCTAGAGCAGCATTATTATTTATTTGTGTATTCACTTAATACAATTTTTCAAATTTATAATCATTTATGAGAACGTTCTAACCAAATACTTGCAAATATATTGATGACTAAAGTATCAAATATATATATATAATATATATATATATATATATATTATATATATATATATAATATATATATAATAATATATATATAATATATATATAATATATATATTATATATATATATATATATAAATATATATATTATGTATATATATATATTATATCATATATATATATATAATATTTATATATAATATATATATTATATTATATATATATATATATATATATAAATATATATATATATATGTATATAATTAATATTATATATATATTATATATATAAATATATATATTTTAATATTATTATTTATATATAATATATATATATATATATATATATATATATAATATATACTATTATTAATATTAAAATATTATTTAATATAGTATATATATATACACTATATAATATATATTATATATATATATATATATAATATATATATATATATATATATTATATATAATATATATATATAAATATATATATGTTATATAATATATAAATATAATATATATAATAATATATATATATAATATATATATATATATTTATATATAATATATATATATATATATAATATATTTATATATATATATATATATATATATATATATATTATATATATATAATATATATCTCATCACCCACCTTTCTCGTCCCCAAGACTGGGAGTAAGGTGGATACATAGCACCCGGAAACAGAAACAATCAGTAGATAAAATATGACGCAATGTCGAAAAAGATAAGCCAGCCTTACGCCCCTTTATACTTTTAGTGAGAACTCGTCGCAGTCAGAAAATCTTACCCAGGGAGCTTTACGGGACCGCGATGGACCCTCACTATTGGCACTCAATCAATGTGGGGCTCATCCTTGTCCAGGTGTGCCACACCATATGAAATTTGGATGTGAACTGTTTTTGACTATTTAAAAGTCGGGAAATAAGGTAATCAAGGCAAACAGGTTTCAGTAACTGCCTGAAGCCTCGCTGGATTGAAGGGGAAGAGATCTACTGGAATGAATGTTGTCTGGGTTGACGAAGGAGGGGGGGGGGGGGGGGGTGGAGGGCTGCTAAAATTATAGCGTAGGAGTGCCTTGAT
>JABUQX010037293.1:67500-70000 GCA_015478945.1 Trachelipus rathkii | reverse complement strand
TAAGGGAGGTGATTCTCTTCAGTATGGAGCGTACACAGTCGTCTTCAAACTACAGAAACTCAATGCACCTTATCTTTCATCCCAGAATCGGACAAAATCTATTCTTAGTGACACTAAAAGCTGGTAGTTGTAGATAGAGATGGTATCTAAGTGAAAGGTATGATTTATTTGGTGTTGGTGAAGAGAAAGTTGTTGAAGTATGTGATGGATGTTAAATCAGTGAGGGGGTTAGGGGATAGGACTATCGGATAATTATGGTGCTTTATGTAAGATTAAGTTAGTCCCCCATTGGATGGTTAGGAAGGTGATAAGGAAGGAAGTGGGAAGAATTAGGAGTGAGAAGTTAAGTGAAAAAGGTAATAAGGAAAAGTATAAAGTTGAATATGAACAAGATGAAACTGAATAAATCTGGACACAAATTAAGGAAGCTTTTGTTAGCAGTGCAAGAGAAGCATGTGGATGTGCTAAAGTAGGAAGTAAGAATGTTAACAGTGAGTGATGGAATGAAGAGGTGATGCAAGCTTCATCCAAATACTAAATGTACTAAAAGCCAATGATGAGGTTTCAAAAGAAAGATGTTTGGAGTTATATAAGGAAAAAAAAAAGTAAGACTAAAAGTTGCATACATAGGAGGAAAAACGAGGTAAATGAGCAGCTTGGAAGGAGGATGAATGGGGACTTACAAGGCAATAGGAAGCTCTTTTGGAAGGACGAACGAAAGGTTAAGAATGAGAATAAGGGGAATCTGCATAGAATGATTAGGAATGGTGTTTTCGTACCTGATGAAATGAATGTGAGGAGAATGAGGAGGGAACACTTCGAAAATCTGCATAACATTGGCAGTAATGAAGAGGTGACAGTGAATGTGCGTGGGTTTGATGTTGCAAGAAGAAATATGTATTTTGGGGATGAGGTAATTAGTAAGGTGGAGGTAATGGGTAGAGTGAGAAAGTTGCAGAATGGTAAATCTGCAGGCATATATATAATTGCTTGTGAAATGGTCAAGAATGAAAGCGAGATGGTGATTGAATGGATTTGGAAGTTGTGTAACAAAGCGTTTATGGAGGGTATAGTTCCCAGGGATTGGAGGAGAACAGTAACAGTACCCTTATATAAGGGTAATGGGGGATTAAAGGAACTATAGGAAATTTAAGGGAATTTGTTTATTGAGTGTTGAAGGGAAGATATATACTGGTATTTTGGTCGAAAAAGTACGTCGAGTGACTGATGGACTGATTGGTGAAGAACAAGGTGCAATTAGAAGTGGTAGAGGATGCGTGGATCAAATTTTTACATTGAAACAAATGAATGAGAAAATGAGAGAGAAGAAGAATAAATTGTATTTAGGCTTTATGGATTTGCAACAGGCGTATGGTAGGATTAATAGGGAAGCTCTATGGCAGGTGTTAGTGATATATGGTGTTGGTGGTAGGCTTCTGAACGGAATCAAAAGTATGTACAGTATGACGATAGTGAAGCGTGTGTAAGAATAAATGGAGTTGTTAGTGATTGGTTTAATATTAATAGCTGAGTGAGGCAGAGGTGTGTTATGTCTCCTTGGTTATTCAATTTGTATATGGATGGGGTTATGAAAGAATTGGAGGTAGGGGTGGCAGGGGAAGGTGCTAGAATGATGATGGAGAATGGAAGAGAGTGGAGGGTGCCCTACTTATTATATGAGGATGATTTGGTTTTGTTTGGTGAATCTGAAGAGAGTTTGAGGTGATTGGTAGAGGGGTTTGGTACGATGTGTAAAAGGAGGGGTTTGAAAGTAAATGTAGATAAGAGTAAGATTATGGTGGTGAGAGAGGGGAGTCCACGATGTGATGAAGTTGTTAGATGGCGATCAACTGGAGCAAATATATGAGTTTAAATATTTAGGATATATGTTGAAGGAAAAGGGAACGGATGATGCAGAGTTTAGAGGTAAATTTGTGAATGGTAGGAATGTTGCTGGTGCAACTAAATCCTTGGTGGATGTAAAGGGACTAAGCCTTGAGTGCGCTAGGGTCTTACATAGGGTATGTTGTTACCTTTGTTAATGTATAGTAGTGAGACTATGGTCTGGAATAAGAGATAGAGATCTAAGGTACAATATGTTCAGATAGACAATCTTAGAGGCGTGTTAGGTGTGAGAAGAATTGATAAAATGAGGATTGAACACATTAGGGAGGTGTGTGGTGGGAAGAAATACGTAAATGAGAGTACATTGAGATGATTTGTTCAAATGAAAAGGATGGATGATAGTTGGTTAGTTAAGCGGATGTATAGTGGTGAGTGTGCTGGAAATCGACCGACTAGGAGACCAAAGAAAAAGTGGATTGAGTCAGTATAGGAAGGCCTCGAAGAGAGAAATGTGATTTTGGCAGGGGCTAGAAGAAAGGAGCATAATCGGAGTGAATGGCGGGGTTTTGTGAGGGGGTATGGTTGTGGGCTTGGCCCAGGGGATGAACCATGCATTGACGAGATACCACAGTGAGAGTCCGTCGCAGTCCCGTCA
>JABUQX010037293.1:55000-57500 GCA_015478945.1 Trachelipus rathkii | reverse complement strand
TAGTTACTTTATTGTGATATGATGTTTTCGTATATGTTGTTTACTATATATTCAGACAGAGAACGTTTATATTATCAAGAAGTGAAACTGTGGAGTGGTCGAAAGAGAGACGATTGTTTTTAGGTACCTTTAAAAGGAAAATATGAAGTTGTTAATTTTTAAAGAATTAAATTTCCAAAGGATGAGTGACTTCATAAAGGAAACTTAAACTTATCAGCAAAAATAGAATAGGTTAGGTTAGGTTAGGTTAGATTAGATTAGGTGAGGTTATCAGCAAAAATAGAATAGGAAAGATTAAACCGAGAGTGAACTGTAAATGTAAAAGTGAGAATAATAGCACGAGTCTTCTGCACAACTGAATAATTAGAAGAGCAACTGATAAAGTTGCTATAAAGTAGGAATATAATAATATAAAAGAATCTGAAAAAACATTGCTATTAGCAAGGAAGAAAGTGGCAGTTACATCGTCAACGGAAGTTGTAACTATTTGAGAAAAAGTATAACATGAGTGATAAAAGTAAAGGAAAAAAAACAGAAAGAAGAAAGTTTAGAGAGAATCCGACGCATGCCGTACCCTATATCAAAACTCTTGAATGTGTTAAACAATACCACACAAACAGCATTAGTTCCAAACAGGACCGGGGAGCTGGTTGATTTTTTGGGTGGGTAGGTGGGGGTCTACTCCTAATCCGGCTCTAGCTCCACCCAAAATATTTTCTTTGCTCTGGCTTCCAACTCTAGCCTTGAAGTGCAGTAGATAGGAAGGTTTATCCTCAATTGACCTCAGGTGTCGATATCCATACAGATAATTGAAATGATGGAAAATATTTCAAATAATCCAAGAAGTGAGAGTTAGTAATAGATTGAAAATTTTTAGGTAAAATACAGGTGAGCTTTATAGGGCTATATTTAAACTATATAGGAATGCCAGCTTTCTTTAGAATGGGTTGAATATTACCGAGCTTTAGTACTCAAAAAAAATGTTTTAGTATTTATTAATTATTAAGGCATGAATAGAAAAGTTAAACAAAGACATAGGGCAGTTAAGAAACAATCTCCTTCAAAACACGGCTCGGAATGCCATCCCGATCGTTTGTCTTTTTAACATTTATGCATCCTGATTGGCATTATCTCTAGCCTGAATATGACAAGAGCAAGTGGAGTCGATTCGTGGATTTTGATTAGAGAAAGATTTTAACCAAGTGGAAACTAAATTTCTAATCAAACCCTATACATTCCCCACCTTTCTCTCAGACTAAAAATGTGTTGTTCTCAGTGCCAAAGCATTGGCATTTTCAAGGATACTTAGCAAAGAAGCTGAGAAAGTTTCTCAATTAGAACTATCAAAGAGTCAAGATACGCTTTGAGTAGGAAAGAGTTGCTGGAGAGAAAGTACGAGTGTATTTAAATAATGAATAAATAAAAGCTAAAAGAATGTGGTCAGAGTTACCAAGAATTAAAGGAAATGACATAATTATATAGAGAAGGACTAGTGTTAAAACACAGGTGAAGAGTCTTCAAGATTTGGCTAGGAGTTAGGACGATCTAGAATATGTGTAGGTTCCCTATAGTCAATAAGGATACAGAATGAATGATTCATCTTTCTTACCTAGATCAATAAATTAATCCACCCACTCAATTTGTTGTACCTCGAAATCTCCTACACAGTGAACCTTAGAATTTGGATAAAGCTAAAACATTTCAGTTATCATTTGATTTTTCCACGTTTATGAAGCATTAAAAGCTGATTTTACTGGAAACACCGTTTGACCACATTATTATATCTTTCTTACCATTCTTTAACGATAGAGAGATAGATATAAAAGAAGCTGAATCTGTAACTGTATAAAATTACCAAATGTGGAAAATAGGTTTCAAACGAGCTCTCGGTAACGGAGGTTTGCTTCTAGAAGATTCAGAACCAAAAGAGTAAGAGAGAGTTAGAAAGGTGAGAGTCAATAAGAGTATAAGGGAGTGATAAGACGAAATGCTCTACAACATATATATATATATATATATATATATATATATATATATATATATATACAGATATCTCTATATATATATATATATATATATATATATATATATATATATATATATATATATATATATATATGAAAATCGAGTTTACCTGATGGGTGTACGACTCAGAACAAAACAAATACTCAAATTGTATAAACTGTTTCTTTCTTTCCACTAAAATCAAATAAACAAAAGGTTTTGTATTTATAATTCATACACTGGAAAGTATAAACGCCAGATGTGTTGGAGAGTCTTCGCTCACGTGTGTGTGTTTGAAGCAGATACAGCTTACACAACATATTTTGAATTAAATCTAAATATATGGATAAGTATATATATATATATATATATATATATATATATATATATATATATATACTATATATATATATATATATATATATATATATATATATATATATATATATATATATGAAACCTAATTTGAGTTATAATAGGATATTTTTGTGTTCAA
>JABUQX010037293.1:45000-50000 GCA_015478945.1 Trachelipus rathkii | reverse complement strand
TATTCCTAGACTAATAATAATAATAATAATAATAATAATAATAATAATAATAATAATAATAATAATAATAATAATAATAATAATAATAATAATAATAATAATAATAAAATATTAGTGTTATGATGTATTTTAATTTTCTGTTATGTTTTAGACCAAACTTTCACTGGTCTGGTTTTTATTATTATTATTATTATTATTATTATTATTATTATTATTATTATTATTATTATTATTATTATTATTTTTATTATTATTATTATTATTATATTAACTGTTCTCGTGAAAACCTATGGTAAAAATGTATTTTTTGATAGAATATGATGGGAGTATAGGTGGTATTAAAGTATATGACATGAATAGGTAAAAGAGAAGTTTGTGTTTAAAATTGAAGATGTAGATAAGAAGTAGAAGAACCTTTTATTTTGTAATTGAAGTTTGGTAAATGATATGGAGGGATGTATGTGGATGGGAGAAGTTCGAAAAATGTCACCCTTATCAATGAATGTAATTTTTTTTTCTTAATTATTATCTAATACTCTGATTACATTCACTTAATAAATTCAAAATTTCTACACAGAAAATATTTGGCAGAAACAAGTAAATTATCAAATTGATTTTTTAATAGATTAAATATTGTAAAAATAATAGTTTAATAACTATATAATAATATCTTTATCAGTTTATATTTTATTACGCGTATAGTTTCCACACAGGTTGCCGGTTTGACCACACTCTATACCCTAACTTTATGCTAAAACTTTATATCCTAACATTTATTCCCACACTTTAATTAGTTTCATGCCTTTAGGTAGAATGAAAAAGGGGAGTTTTCATAAGGCCATTCATCTAATCTCGTCATATTCAATAAAAAATAAATGAATAAACATAATACTTCATAATGCTTAATACTTGTGTGCGTAGGTGTGTGTGTGTGTGTGTGTGTGTGTGTGTGTGTGTGTGTGTGTGTGTGTGTGTGTGTGTGTGAGCTTTATTTATTACCAAAAACTAACAATATAAACAAAATTTAAGTAGCTCGATTTACTTTAACTTTTTTTTGATTAAAGGAAAGTTATCATAAATCAAGAATTTTATTTGTTATAAATAAGAAACATTATCAAAAGTGAGAAAAATACATCTTAATTAAGCAAGCAAGAAAACAGTATTTAAATCCACATAAAATAGAATTTTTATGGCTACTCCGTAAATCATTATATAAAATTGGTGAGTTGCCATAATTTTATCAAGCTACTTTTCTTTGTTATAAGTGTTAGCTACCAGTTAGCTTTCCTGAAAAAAAAAGTAACTTCCGGTTAGCCGAACCCGCTCCATCTCCTCAGATTATATTTAGAGAAGGATTCTCCTCAACCAGTTTTATTTCTTTCACTTTTTCATAACAAAATAGGAATTCTTGGTTAATATTAATAATAATACTTTAAACTCATATTATATATATATATATATATATATATATATATATATATATATATTTATATTATATATATATATATATATATATATATATATATATATATATATATATATATATATATATATATATATATTTTTATTTATATATATATAAATATATATATATATATATATATATATATATATATATATATATATATATATATATATATATATATATATATATATATATATATATATATATATATATATATATATATATATATATATATATATATATATATATATATATATATATATATATATATATATATATATATAACAAGTATTTATATGCTATGTATAGTCTTCGTAACCATAATAAAATCAGAATAAATTAACATTTAAAAATCATAACAAACATGCTCCCTCTGCAAATAAAATAAAAAAAGAGAAAAAAAAATAGTTGTATAAGAGACAAACAAAGTAAGGAAATTTTTCCCGGGCTTTTTTACATTTCATGGTGTTAGAAAACAAAAGAATAACAGAAATGCGTTCTGCGCTCGTAATCGAGGTCGTAAAATATAAATTAATCTGCAAACATATTAACGAAAAATAAATATTTTGATGATATTCAAAATTGTTTTTGATTATTTTAACGTCTGAGGGGAAAAGTATTCAGGGGTGTTGTTTTGGAGGATTATATATATATATATATATATATATATATATATATATATATATATATATATATATATATATATATATATATATATATATATATATATATATATATATATATATATATATATATATATATATATATATATATATATATATATATATATATATATATATATATATATATATATATATATATATATATATATATATATATATGACAGCAATGAGATTATAGATCCCGTTAATTTTGTGTTTCATGTATTATTTTTCACCTATATATTAGGGTGGTATGATACTAACAATAAATTAAAATGATAATAAAGAAAGATACAAAATTACAAATATTAAAAAAAAATTAAATAAAGTAAACACTAACATAGATGTTTGACAATAAAAATGATATATGGGAAGAGGGGTCAAAAACGTATAGAATTTAAGATAAAGGAAAAAGTAATGTTCGGTAAAATTCAGTCCATACTGTTTTTTATTGATTCTGCCATGTATACTTATCAAAACCTATAAACCTGAACTGGAGGTCCTGAGCCAAAACTAACCTATATTGATCGACGATGCAATGGAAAACCATATACTAACAATATGGATCGATGATGCAGTAACCTATATACCTAACCTAGATGGATCTGCTTTTCCGTACCTTTTTTTCTTTCTTGTTTTAGGTACTTCTAAGTGAAATTTGTGCATTTTAGAAAAGCTGGAAGAGCCTTCACTTTCTCCCCAGTAACTGCCAAACATTACGATAAATTTATGATTTTGTATTAAATAGTACGTTTTTGTATTTAAATTTTGGATCCCCTCTTTATCAACGCAAAAATACTAAATATATACTAAATATATGAAAAAAATATATAACTTGGATAAATATAGTCAATAAGGACCTATATATATATATATATATATATATATATATATATATATATATATATATATATATATATGTGTGTGTGTGTGTGTGCGTGTGTGTGCACGTCTGGGGAGAGAGAGAGAGAGAGAGAGAGAGAGAGAGAGAGAGAGAGAGAGAGAGAGAGAGAGAAGAGAGAGAGAGAGAGAGAGAGAGAGAGAGAGAGAGAGAGAGAGAGAGAGAGAGAGAGAGATTAAACAATAGCTCGTTTCATAATACTTAATACTTGTTTGGCACCACTAAAATATTGCTTATTATATCATCTATTGTTTAGTTTATTTTGAAGGAATCATGTAAACAACACGTTTTCTTTTTTGTTTTTTTTTAAGATTTAAAATCATTTACTTATTTCCTAAATAGATTTATTCATTTGCAAGAATTTTTATTTTTTGTTTTAAAAAATCGGTTTAAGAAAATATTTTGAGATTGGAAAAAGGGAAGGGTGCCAGAGGGTGCCAGAGGATGCCAGAGGGTGCCAAAGGATAGTATTTTGAATAGATTGCCTTTGTCTCTCGTGACCTTTTCCTATAATATAAATACATATTCTTTATGTAAAATATTTGTGCTAAATTTAAATTTGGTGAATAATAATTAATTAATATTAATATTAATTATAATTAATATTAATATTAATTAATAAGTAATTGTTTATCTTTTGTAAGATAAAATAATAACATAATAGAAGTAAAAGTTTAAACTGTTCTTCTTCTTATATATAGAAAGGGAAAATGTTTTATATCGTTAAAATTTGTACAAGGTAGTTTAAAATACATTTGCAAACACACACACAAAAACACAACCCTCACACCAGCACACACACACACACACACACACACACACACACACACACTTATACACATGCATATATATATATATATATATATATATATATATATATATATATATATATATATATATATATATATATATATATATATATATATATATATATATATATATATATATATATATATATATATATATATTGTTTACGAATATTGAAAAAAGAAAGGTTAACAAAAATTCTAAAGAGAGTAAAAAACCGAAATACAAAAAAAAAAAAAAGCTGCAAATAAAAAAAAAAAAAGAAAAATGAAATGAAGAATATTAGTAAAAATAATAGATTAGTTTTGTTAGAGAAATTTAAAGACAAGGTCATTAATCCAATTATTATTGTTGAGTCAACATTTTCTTCTCCATTTTTAATTAGTATTAAAACTTGAATGCTTCGCGATGCATATATATATATATATATATATATATATATATATATATATATATATATATATATATATATATATACTTGTACACATACTATATATATATATATATATATATATATATATATTAATGTCCTTTACTATTAATATTTCCTTACTCCATCTAGCCATCTCCATTTTGGTTTATCCTTCCTCCTATTGCCTATTACTTCGGATATAAAAAACCTTCTTAGTCAATCTTTCATCATTCATTTTAAGCACGTGTCCATACTATCTCAGAACACCTTGATTGACTCTTACCACAAAACATCTCTCCAAGTCGTACATTTCTCTTGCCTTTGCATTTCTAATCCCTTCTCTTCTCTTTACCCTACTTCCATAAGAGAGAGAGAGAGAGAGAGAGAGAGAGAGAGAGAGAGAGAGAGAGAGAGAGAGAGAGAGAGAGAGAGAGAGAGAGAGAGAGAGAGAGAGAGAGAGAGTTGAAAAGGTGAAAGATATAAACTCCACCTTTTCCAGAAGAACGAGTGGAACAATCCCAGGTATGAGGTGCATACTCTAAACAATTATGAACGACGCCCCTGTATATGTAGAACAAGAAACTAGTGTGGTGTGAAAAAGTTATGTAGACATCTCAGAATACCCAAACTCTTGAAAGTTTGTTTTGTAAGAGAAACAATGTTGCCACGGGAAAGAGAAACACCAAGAATATAAGAAACGGACGAAGGTTTTAGTAAACTGCGTGTTTTTGAAAAAAGATATTATGGTTGTGC
>JABUQX010037293.1:22500-35000 GCA_015478945.1 Trachelipus rathkii | reverse complement strand
TGTCGATATTTCATATACTATCCAATCTCTCTAAATAGACCAGTTCTTTATTGGATTCTCGCGTAGCTCTGTACCAGCCTGTGAGTGTGGCAAAATATTTAAATATTCTTCAAATAATAAATAATTTCACAAAACATAAAAGATACATTTAAACATTAAGAAATTCTCATTTCAATCGGCAGAGTCCGTATATTTATTAGCCATATATATATATCTTATATTTATTATATATATATTATTATATATATATATATATACATATTTATATATATATATTATATATATATTATATATATATCTATATAATATATATATATATCAATTCTTATTATATAACGATTAGAGTTATTTAGGTGGTGTGTGTGAAAAAGTTGTTGGTGTTAGGGAGGATAATCCTCGAGCTAATTACATCCTCGGTCAGCATTTTAATTTGACGAGGTAAGAGGCGTGAAATGTAATTCGTTTCCTTTAATTGTTTAAGACATGAACGGAAAACTCAATCGCCTCCCTTTAAGCCCTTTTTATCATAAATATATCTAACTACGGTATTTATATATATATATATTATATATATATTATATATATATATATATATTATATATTATATATTATATATATATTTATTTATATATATATAATATAATATATATATATACTATATATTATATTTATATATATATAGTTTTCATGGTACAATTTTTTTACTAGATGATTGGGAAATGATGTTAGTAGTAAATTTCGATGGTATTATATTGCTTTTAAAAATTTTAGATATTAAACAACTTTAAAAATCGACTTTGAGACTGGTATCGCGTGCTTTGCGCAGTAAGCATGACTTATATTGGAAGGGGAGGGAATATGGGGGATCAGCTGGGAGGGACGAAGTCAACTCAGCTTGGGACCTCGTATACCGCGTGCCATGAATTTGTTGCTAAGCGGTCGCTTTTATTAATGCATCTTTTATCATTTGCATCTTCCTCCTATGACCGACATCCCCTCCCCCTCCCATTTTCTGACAATCGATAGTAAGAAATATGGCCTCGATTTATTTATTTGTAATTTAACGTTCAATTATGGGTATTTTGAGAATTTTTAAAAGCAATGTTTTAACACGGGGTATATATGTTATCATTCAAATTCTAAAAATATTTTGTTCAAATCTTTTGTAATAGATTCTTGAAAGATGTTTTCACTAAGATGTACAAGGAGTATGTTATCTATTCTCTTCGAATGTAGGGATGTTATAGCTATGGCCAAATTCTGAGATAATTTACTCCTCAACTGGGAAATGATAAAACTAATATCGTTAAAGTATTTCATATATATATATATATACTACATTAAAAATCTACACACGTGCTTTTAACGTTATACAATAAATAATCATATATATTTTATTTATTATATTATATATTATATTATATTTATTATATATATATTATTATATATACTATGTGTGTGTGTGGTGTGAGAGTTAAGTCAAGGAAGTGTGTGTGTGTGTGTGTGTGTATGAGTGAGGGGTGTGTGTGTGTGTGTGTGTGTGTGTGTGTGTGGTTGTTGTGTGTGTGTGTGTGTGTGCGTGCGCGCGCGCGTGTGCACGTGTGCTTGTAGGCTACTGTGCATTTCTGGTTCATAAACTGATATTTTCTTTTCCACAAAGTTGAAGCGCTTTTAGAATATTTCGAGCAAATACATTTCGCAAATATTAATAAATTTGATTTCCAAGATTGAAGAATTAGAATTTGAAATTTAAAAAGTTATTAAATATTTATTAATTATTATTATTATTATTATTATTATTATTATTATTATTATTATTCATTATTATTATTATTTTATTAATTATATTTATTAATTATTATTATTATTATTATTATTATTATTATTATTATTATTATTATTATTATTATTATTATTATTATTATTATTATTATTATTATTTTATTATTATTTATTATTATTATTATTTTATTATTCATTATTATTATTATTAAGTATTTTTTAACATAGCGTGTATCTAACAGCTTATTAAATGGCTTATGGTCAAATTTAAAATTAAATGATCCTCAACTCTAAAGTCATGTTACAAAATCCTTATTTTAACTAGTTCGGAAGTGTTACTCATTACCTGCAGGACACTATCACTAAATTTACTTTGTCCTACTGATGACGTAGTGTTTTTGTGTTTTAAAAAAAAGCTTGTATATTCCAGAAGGAGAACATTTATAGGTAAGTTGGTATAGGTCTTGGACGAGGATGATTGAGCTTAACGTACGGTACTGTCAATTCACTAGATATTTTTGTGTTATTGAACCACTCTCTGTAATTGGGTTAATAGTCTGTTTATATCATATATTTTGTGTTTTTAAGTGAATGAAAAAGAAAAAGAGTGTGACACAGGAATAGTTTAAAGGCAGAGTTTAAAGTTGAGGAAGTCATTTGTCCACTTATCAAAATAACCAAGATCACGATCACTTCAACATACTATTGGTCCGTTTTGTAATTAAAAACTACTAATTAATGTAATTACATAAATGTGTTTTAATTATTTATTATTTCAGTTTAACAAAAATTCTTTTCAATTGGCTCTAATTTTTTTGTGTTTTATATGCACTAGATAAACACTAAGGATTTTTAAAATTTAAAATAAAAAAAGAATTAAACACTAATTTCTTTCTGAGAAGCTACAATGACAAATAGAATAAGGACCATTGTTGTAAGGAAAATGGTCGAAACGATAATCTGTAACCAAGGTAGAATATATATCTGACGTTGGTCTTTATTTTACATTTTATGCTATCTTTACTAAACAAGAACATGAAGTGACCATATTATTTTTATTATTAGTATTATTATTGTTATTCTTCTTCTTCTTCTTCTTATTATTATTATTATTATTATTATTATTATTATTATTATTATTATTATTATTATTATTATTATTATTATTATTATTATTATTATTATTATTATTATTATTATTATTATTATTATTATTACAAAAGTGTTTTTATTCGTATTTACTTAGAATAATGTACTTTATTGGAGTAGACAAATTTTACACTATAGGATTTCTACTTTTTGTAGCTTATACCCATCAGAAGGTAAATCCATCGTTATTAATCAATTTGCTGCATTGCAGTAAAGCCTTCTAAAGCTGTGATACATTTCAAGTCAACACTTATATAAGTTCTTCAATAGTTTTGCATAGTTTTGGCTTGAAGGCTCGAATCACAGGTTGGGATTTCATATAATTTTGAAAAATTATAGTAAACCAACAGCGAGAAAGCCCTCATAAAATGCAAAATTCACCATATTTAATGAACATCATTTTAGAACATGTTACATTAACATATTTTAATATATCTATATAATTATATATATATATATATATTATATATATATATATAGTTTATATATATATTATATATAATATATATTTATATATATATATATATATATTATATATATTTTTTTTTTTTTTTTTTTTTTTTTTTTTTTTTTTTTTTTACAGAGTAAACACAAATCCTCACGGGGCAGAGCCTAATCAAGGGGATGTTGTTACTCGTTAACGTCCGAGCAGGACGGAGCCAAGCGCAAGGAGAGATAGCTCAATTCTCGCCACCCGGACAAGCTTGCGAGGCTGGGACGCTCGCTTGTTTGGGCGAGTGCTTCTATACACATGAGATAATCGGGCGCTTTTTTTATATAAAATAATAAATTTAAAAAAAAAACATATATTTATATATATAATTATATATTTATATATTACAATATATATATATATATTATATATATATATATATATATATATTATATATATATATATATATATATATAATATATATATATTATATATAAAGCATATACATAACCTAATACATATACACATACCCACATATATATAAAATAAAAATAATATACTATTATTAATACTTCACTTCTTACTATATTATTACTATATAGCATATATGCCTATGTTTTAAATATTAATATTGATATGGCCTACAAATATTTCACATATATTACAATTATTTACGCACTTTCACTATTTAAATAATTTCATTCTATATTAGCACAACAGTATTTTATTATATTATCCCACAATCACTTGATATTGATATTATTTTGTTTGTTATATATTTTACCATATATAATTTATTTACGCTATTTCCCATATTAAATTATCAATTAATAGTTTATTTGATGTTGTTATGATGATAATCAAGCATCTTATTATATTATTATGATAATGATTGAATTATCAGGACCACATTCGCGAATATAACATGATAGAAGGGGTTTCCAGCCCCAAGAAACAGTAACAGAATTTGGAAATTTACTTATATGACTCGATAGACTTGGGACGCAGCTCCGTTTCTGGCAATCTTTAGTATTTTTAATTTTTTCTTTATAATTTTATATTTGTATTTAATTCAAAATAGCCAAAAGAAATGATTTCAAAATTTTGTTGCTCCTCCAACCCAGATTACAAATGAAATAATTTAAAGGTTTTAAAATGCTTTATATTATGTAAAAATGCAAAATGCTAATTTTTTTTTTTCTGAAAATTTCTAGCCCATGATCATATATCGATCAAGACTTCTCTGATTCACTTAAATATATTCAATAAATTTCAAGATTCAGATTTGGACTTCATCTCTTCAATTTAATCGCCTCTGACTATTTTCCTTTTCGCCTTCTTTCTCTCTCTTTCTGGTCCCTCTGTATTTGCTACCCTCTGGTTTTCCACTGGTCTTATCGTCGAGACGTCGAATCATATAGATATATATATATATATATATATATATTATATTATATTTATATAATATGATATATTATATTATATATATATAAATATATATATTATATATTATATATAAATATTTAAAATATATATAATATATATATATATAGATATAATATATTATATATATATATATATATATATATATATATATATAGTATAATTATATATATATTATATACTTACTTGTATAATTTTAGATATATATATATATATATAATAGTATATACTACTATATATATATATATATATATATATACTATAGTATATTATAATATATACTTATTATATATATATATATATTATTATAATTATATATATATATTTTATATGGCTATTCCGTGATTTACCCGTAAAAAAAGCTTTGGAAATTTAAATCCGAATTTATTATTTTAGAGGGATAATTACATTTTATTCCCTTCTATAGACATTATTATTTTTATAATTTATAAAAAAAGACTTCTTTTCGCATTTTTTTAAACTCCACATGAATTTTAAAATTTGCGGTAGGTTTAATTATTTTAATTTTATTTATTTTTGTTAGTTAGGCTAGTGTTAGACTAGCATACGTGGCGTAGCTACTCGTAGATGAAACGCTGAGATATTTTTTAAATAACAGGAAACGCATATGTTTTTTATTAGATTTTCTCCCAGAATGGGCTATAATAAACATGAAGTTATGTGAGATATGTTCAAATATATTGTTGCGTAAAAAAAACAATTAAAAATAAATACTATTTTTAGATGCTAGTAAAAAATCTCAGATCGACCACTTTTCGGCAATGACGATTTGATCAGCCTCTAGAACAGCCACAATCATATCTAAAACTAAACAGCTACCGGGAAAAGGAATACTTGCTGGAATGCTGGTCCAATTTTAGTCCGGAAAATGTAAAAAAAAAAAAAAAAAAAAACAAAACTTATTGTTAATAATTATAGTAAAATAATTTCTAGTAAATTTTGTTTTTGTTTTTTTTTAAAACTAAAGAATACCCGCAAGGTTTATACAGAGCGATGGCGAGGAGTCGGTTCTCTCGGCCTTCGGGGAACTCGGGGGTTAGACTATTTCCCCTCCGGGGAGGGTCTCCGGAACGAACCCCGCTCTTTGGTATTTGGGTGTCGCGGGGTTCCTCCGCCCCTCCCAGGGTATGAAAAACGTCCCCCCTGTGTTCCCGTCGCTGAGCCCCTACATTCCCGTGTAATACCTTTACAAATATATCTATATATACCTATGTCCGCCGCGGCTCGGTCCCCCCCCAAAAAAAGGCATTTTTTTTTTTTTTTTACTTTAACTAACCCAAATTTTACAATGATCCAAAAATGGATTCCTTTCCCTGTGCTATTTTTGGGCTTTTAATATTTGAAGGTTTTTTTTTTTTTTTTTTTTTTTTTTTTTTTTTTTTATACCCGTTTCTGGTAAAATTTTTCCAGTATTTCAACAATTTATTCCTTTTTTTTGTAGCTTTTGTGTTTTTGTTTATATATATATATATATATATATATATTATATAATATTATATATTATATTTATATATATTATAATATATTATATATACTATTATATATATATATATTATATATATTAAATATATATATATAGCTATATATATTATATATATATATATTATATATATATATAATAATATATATATATTATATATATTATATATATATAATATATATATATATATATATATATATATATATATATATATATACTATAATATATAATATAATATATATTTATATATATTATATACATATATATATATATTTATATACTATATATATATATAGTATATTATACTATTATATATATATATATACTATTATATATATATAATATATATATTATATATATATATATATATTTATAATGTATAGTATTTAAACATATGAAGTTCAAATCTTTAAATGTTGTTTTTAATATTATATATTTATAATATATATTATATATATTATTAATAATATTATATATATAGTATATATTTATATATATATTATATATATATATATATATATATATGGTATCAATCCAAAAATAAGCGGGATTTATATTCTCTTGTTTTTAATTTAACCCCTCAAATTTTTGCTATGGGTAAATCAGGGAATAACTATAATATATATGTTATAATAATTCATATATATATATATACTATATATATTATATATAATATATATTAATAATATATATATATTATATATATATATATATATATATTATATATATATATATATATTATCAGAAGGCGTATACATGGTGGCAGGGTAGGTATGCTCCTACCAATATTTTTGAGCTTTTTATAGATATAATTAAAGTGGTAAGTAACTAATTATTAAATTTTATATGAAGTGTAAAAAGATGCTGATTTGTAAATAATTTAAGAAAATACTACCTTTAGTAATAATTTAATATTAATTCATTTGGAAATTTCCTTCTACTAGACCTTAAAAGTAAATGAAGCCTGGGCGTACGGGTAGATTTATATTTTCATAATAAAATATATAGGAAAAGCAAGGTCATACCTTGCTTTTCGAGCGAAAAAATACGCAAATTTTCGAGAGTACGAAACTTTCGCTCACCGTACGAATATATTTGAAAATTTTTTTTGTGAATTCTCTCTGCTTTCTTCTCTTATCATCTCTCTCTCTCTCTATCTCTCTCTGTATATATTATAATATATATATTATATATATATATATATATTATATATTATATATAGTATATATATATATATTATATATATATATATATAATATAATATATATATATATATTTATATATTATATAATATTATAGCTGCCCTAACAATTATATACCTTCAGGTCGACCACTGATATATAATATATTATATAATATATATATATATATATAATATATATTATATATATATATATTTTATAAATTATATATATATATATATATAATATTATATAATATTTATATATATATATAATATTTAGGTATATATATTATATATTATTATATATATATATATATATATATATACTATACTATTATATATATATTATATACATAATATATCTATATATAATATATTATATATATATTATCTATATATATATATAATACTTTAGGATATATATATATATATTTTATTATATTATATATTATTATATATATTATATATTATATATATATATATATATATAAATATATATATATATATTTATGTATTTATTTATATATATATATATAACTAATATTTGGAATATATATATATATATAGTACTATATATATACTATATATATTTATCTTATATATATATATATATATATATATTATAAATATATATATTATATATATATTTATATACTCTATATATAATATATAACTATTAGTGATGACTGAGATGTACTTTTTTCCCGCCTCCCGCGTATGCGGATGCGGATGCGGATGTTTGATTTTAATATCCGCATGCGGATGTTTATTATATATATATTATATATTATATATATATATATAATATATATATTATATTATTAATAATATTATTATAATATATTACTATATAATATATTATATATATATTAATTATATATACATATATATATATATATATATATTATATATAATCGAGTTTTAGCCACTCTATTATATATTTGTTACAGGGTGCGGGTGGGGCCACTAAAATGGATCCCATAAACTCTTTCTAAATCGACCTTAATGAAAGTATTTTTAAATGGATTATATAACTTTTTGCACTAGTATTGAAATTCAAATATGGGAAGGTTGTGCTTGAGAGACATCAATTTTCAATTTTTCTGCTTTTCTGCTGAGAGTCGTTTGTCTTTTTCTCATATTTTACATAGCATTGCTAATTCTCTACTTTGGAGCACAGTGGAGGAAGGCGCAGGTATTTCTTGGCAGTTTACTTAAGCGTGGGTTAACATTTTGCTTAACTTTCCAGTACACTCCACCAACTGATAGGATTGTCATTTGATTTGTATCTAGATCTTTTTCTTGTGATAGTTTTTCCAATTATTTGCCTGCATCTTTTGAATATGCGTGTGTTTTTCATACTACTGATGTAGAAATTCTTTTCCAGTGATCTGTTATTGATTTACTTTGTAGAGAAGATGTTGGTTCTGTATTTTTAATTTTTTTCCTTTATGGATGGCTAATTAATAGACTGTTAGGATTGAAGTTTTTTCCCTTGCAAGTTTACTCAAGCGTGGGTAAACATTTTGATTAATTTTCCACCAACTGGATTGGATCATCATTTGAATCTAATCGTTTTTCTTGGTGATAGTTTTTCAATCATTTGCACTACATCTTTTTGGTAATGCGTGTGTTTCCTCATCACTACTGGACTGTAGAAATTCTTACAGTGAATCTGTTATTGATTTACTTGTAGAAGGTGTTGGTTTTGTAGATTTTGTTTTTTTCTTTTTTAATGGGTGGCGAATTATAAGCTGTTCGATTTGAGTTTTTCCCCAATGCAACACAAAGTAAGATTTTACTTGTTCTATATCATTAATAAAAAACTTGCTTTATAAGGAATTAAGTAAGTTGCAATAAGTATGAAGGTCAAATAATTTCACAGAACCAAGGTTTTTCTACCTCTAGTTTTAATTACATCTTTCATTCTTTTTAAAACGTCATCATTTTCATTTGAAGAAGGTTCAAAATGCTTCCTTAGCGTTTAGAGATTAATGGTATTACATCGGAGACCGAAGCTGTAGAGGCGCTGATGTTATTTGTTTAGTTTTCTTCAATGGTTTCAATGTTTGCAGTGTGATATGATGTCATTTTCCAAATTAATAAGATTGTTAATTTTGGAATACGAACTGGCGTACAGCAAGAAGTTCTTTGAGCAATACTTCTTTCCATAATGAAGTGTACTATTCGCAGAGAGTTTGGAATGTCTTTTGATAACATTAAGATAGGAATATCAAGCGTTTTTGAATTTGCTTCACTCCTTACATTTTCTTTTATTTTCATTTTCCATTCATCTAAGTATTTTTTTATCAAATTTCTTTATCAATCTCGAAAATAAAATCCGCGCACATCGCAGGCAAAGCGCGGATGCGATGGATGCCGGATCTTATAATGTGCGGATGCTCGCGATGCGGATGCGGATGCGGATGTTACTTGTATACATATATATTATATATATATATTTATATAATATATATATTATATATTAATATATATATTTATATTATATATTATATATATCTTTCTTTTCTAGGTTAGTTATATTTGTTATATTTTTATACTTAGTTTTTTAATAAGATCCTTTATTACAGAATTCTACTTGAAGTTTGAATATTATGTATGTTTATATATATATATATATTTATATATATAATTATATATATATTATATATATTATAATATATTATTATATAATTTTATTATATATATATATCTATTATATAATATATATATATATCAAACTTAGTGATTGGCTTAATGCAGTACGTAGAATAGAAAGAGAACTATATGTTTTATTGAAAGCGATGGAGAGAGAGAGAGAGAGAGAGAGAGAGAGAGAGAGAGAGAGGAGAAGAGAGAGAGAGGAGGAGGAGAGAGAGGAGAGTAGAGAGAGAGAGAGAGAGAGAGAGAGAGAAGAGAGAGAGAGAGAGAGGAGAGAGAGAGAAGAGAGAGGGAGAGAGAGAGAGAGAGAGAGAGAGAGAGAGAGAGAGAGAGAGGAGAGAGAGAGAGAGAGAGACGTGAGAATGAACAGAGACTTTGGTGCATTTCTAAATAGCCCTAGTGACACAAAGAGTGACGAAAAAACATAACTTGAAAGCACCTTTTTTGTCCAAATAAAGCCATAGAGAGAAACTTCAACATTGACAGAATTGCCTTTTCAGATCGAATTAATACGGGCAAATAATGTATGTGTATATCTATTGAATACATTTAGGAGTGTGGTATGTGTGTGTAGTTGTGGGGTATTTGAATAGGGAGACTTATTACAAGATGGGTTGAGGGTTCTCCAGTTGACAGGGTTTGTGATGGTTGACGCTCTCTCCACCCCAGAATTTGGTGGTGTTGTCGAGACGAGACACAAAATCTTCTAATCACAACAAAAACTTTTCTTTATGTTCTCAAAACCAAATATAAATGTTTCGAATTATTGAGAATTTTGATCTGAATATATATATATATATATATATATATATATATATATCAGTATAATATAATGAGATATATATATATATATATATTATATATTATATATATATATATATATATAATATATTATATATATATATATATATATATATATATATATATATCTATAGGCCTCATTATATATTTTATATATATATATATATATATATATATATTATATATATAATATTATATATATATATATATAATATATTTATGTTAGTGTAGTGTTTTTAGATATATATATATTAATATATATAGATTTTATTTATAATATAATATTTATATTATATATATATATATATAATTATATATATATATATATTTATATATATATATATATATATATATTATATACTATAATTTAGTGACGTGCAGCAAGTCATTTTTTGCATCTGCGGATGGGGTGTTGTATGTCTGGTTGTTGATGCGTTATGCTTGATTTAATATCGATGCGGATTGCGGTGATTGCGGGAATGGTTTGACGGTAGGGTATATAGTTAGGTTATAGGTATAGTTTATATAGATAGGTATGGGTGTATATAGGAGTATTATAGTAGTAGTGATGTGTAAGTGGATATAGGTTGTATATAAGGTAGATGAGGTTAGTATGATTATATGAGTGGGGGTAGTTAGGAGGGATTAGGTATAAATTGTATGAGTTTTTAGCCACAAATCTAGAAGATAAGTTGTGTTATTCCAGGGTATCTGGGTAGCCCAACGTTAATGCAGGGCGTAGCCGAACTCTTCTTTCTCCAAGCCTCCGCCAGTAGTAAGTAGATGAAGGAGTTTTTAGATTGAGTTGAGTATACTTTTGCACTTAGTAGAAATCAGGAATGGTAGTGTAGGAGGTTGTTGCTTTGGAGAAACTCGAAGGTGGTTTCTTGCTTGGCTGTGAATCTTTTCTCTAGTTGCATATTTTAGGCCGAGCATTGCTAAGATGGACTCTCACTTGTATTACTATGGGTTGATGACAGGCCAAGTATGGCTTTGCAAGTTATCGAGGTTGGGGAAAAAATTTTGCTCAAGCTTGTCGACAATGCTAGTTGAGATGATCATTGGTTTAGTCGTTTTTCTTTGGTGATAAATTTCTGATCATGTTCCATGTAATTTTTTTGTATATGCGTTGTTGTGTTCTGACATCTCTAGTAGACTGGTACGTGGGTATTAGAGAGTGTCGTGGGGTCATCAGTGTGAATGCTGGATAGGTGAGTCTATTTGTAGTAGGTGATGGGTTCTGTTTATGGATATAATTTCGTTTTTTTTTTTTTACTTTTATGGTGGTGAATTAATAAGAACTGTCTTCGGATTAATTTTTTCCACCTGCATACCACAGAAGTGAAGATTTTAATGTTCTATATTGTGTTTACTAAAAAAAAGAAAACTTGATGCCTTATACCGGGGATCTAAAGTAAGTTGAATTAGTTTGAAAGATAATAATTCCACAGAACAAAGTCGTTTTTCTAGCCCGCCTGGTAATTAATCTTTCATTCTTTATTAAACGTCATCATTTGCATTTGAAATGTTTCAAAATGCCTCACTAG